>CAUYQV010016887.1:0-11634 GCA_963574575.1 Galagoides demidoff | reverse complement strand
CAGGGTCAAATGGCAGGTCTATTTTTAGTTCTCTAAGTGTTCTCCAGATGTCTTTCCAAAAGGAACATATTAGTTTACATTCCCACCAGCAGTGTAGGAGTGTTCCCTTTTCTCCACATCTGCGCCAGCATCTTTGGTTTTGGGATTTTGTGATATGGGCTAATCTCACTGGAGTTAGATGATATCTCAAAGTAGTTTTGATTTGCATTTCCCTGATGATTAAGGATGGTGAGCATTTTTCATATATCTGTACACCGTGCGCCGATCTTCTTCAGAGAAATTTCTCTTCAAGTCCCTTGCCCACCCCGAGATGGGATCACTCGTTTTCTTCTTGCTAATATGTTTAAGTTCTCTATGGATTCTGGTTATTAAACCTTTGTCGGAGACACAACCTGCGAAAATCTTCTCCCATTCTGAGGGCTGTCTGCTTGCCTTACTTACTGTGTTCCTGGCTGTGCAGAAGCTCTTTATTTTGATCAGGTCTCAATAGTGTGTTTTTGATGTTGCTTCAATTGCCCGGGGTGTCTTCCTCATGAAATGTTCGCCCAGGCCGATTTCTTCAAGTGTTTTCCCTACACTGTCTTCTAGTATAATAGTACATTATTCTACAGCAGATGGAATTGTTCACTAAGACCTTTCTTGTTTCTGTGAGAATGGGTCTACCAATCAAGGAATGGATAGAAGGATTGTTCAAATGACACCCCTCCTCTGTAGCCCACACATCTGCCTTTATTAATTGGTATGTCTATTTATAATGATGAAGCATTCTGTCAATGAGTCCCTGAAGCACAAATTGCATGCTGTTTTTGGTCCTGTTGAAGCAACCAAAAAACACCTCCCTACTCTCTTTTCCTCCAGTGCCCGACACAGTAAGAAAAGCAGTTTTGCTCATCCCTGATCATTCTTGGTGTACAGATGGCTCCAGCATGGGACACCCCTTCACTGGGACCACTGACACAGATATACAGCAGAGCAGTCAGTGGGCTGAGTTGTAAGCTGCTTAGTTAGTGCTCATGCGTGAGTCCTGGCCCCTGATACTTTGCACTAACTGGGCCATATTCAAGGCCTAATTATGTGGCTAGCCCAGTGGGAAGAATTGTGACTGATTATGTGCAAAGTAGTATGAGGCATAAATATGTGGCAGGACACATGGGAGAAGAGGCAACACCCTGTAGGTGATTTAATCCTATTTCGTATGACCACACACAAAAAAACCCCTAAAAAATGGCTGTCCACCCTATGGAGTTGTGACATGTAGGATAACAGCTATCACAGGAGTGATGCCATCTTGAAGCAAAACTACGCATAACAAGGTCTTCTCCATCAAGGTCATTAAAAAGTGCTCCGAGCAGAGATAGTCCACCATAAAAATGCTTCTTTAAGTGGTAATAAGTCTCATCAGATAGTCTGTGCCAAGCTGTAAATTTTTTCCCTAAAACCTTACTATATGTAAAGAATGTTTCTTTAGGGTAGGTGAGGGGATCCACTGTCTTTCTTTTTTTTCTATAACTGATGTAAGTGTTTTCTAGATTATTTAATTTGTAAATTTTAGAACCCTATGTCTTCCTGCTAAAGTGAGCATTTTCGTCATTATAAAATATACTCTCCTTTGTTCTATAATATTAATTTTTATCCAGAAGTCTACTTCACATGATATCATTATAACTATACCAGATTTCTGTTGGGTAATGTTTACATTGCCTATTTTTTCATCATCTGAATTTTAATCCCTCTTTTTTTAAAATTTAAATTGAATTTCCATAAGCAGTATGTTGTCAGATTTTTTAAATCTTTGCTGTCAATAATAGTTTTTCACTTAACGTGTTTGGTCCATTTACATTTGATAAAATTTTATTCTTCACTCTAGAAATGTTGCTCACAAATGTTCCCATTTTTTTCTGATAGTCTCTTCTTGCTGCTCTTTTCCGAAATTGCATCCTATTTCTTAAACTGTATATACATAGCAATTACACTGACATATACATACACGTATTCCCTTCTGTTCATTCCAATATATGTGGTCTATGTGAATTCTCAGTTTGCTGGTTGCTTTTTATTGGCTTGTTCATTTTGTCTTGCTAACTGTAGTTCATAGTCTATTCCTATGCTTGATGATATTTCATTGTGAACCCATTGTGTAATTTTATTTATGAGTACCATGCCAGCATAAATAAGAAGTAGCTCTTCTATAAGCTTATTCATTTTTAAAATAAAAATAAATATAGTCCCTACTTAAAGGTTTGAAGTCTTTTTGTGAATTTTAAAGTAGAAAATGACAGTAAAGTACTTAACATAATTCTGGGAACACAATGAAGGATCAATATATGTTAAATTTCACTTTTAATTTTGAGATCAATATAATGCTTTAACCTTTACCTGATTGTTTCCTGCCTCCTCCACTACAATGTAAACTCCATGAATTACAAAAGACATGAGATCCTATCTACTACTATATTTTCTCAATAGGCTTCAAAGAGTTTGGTGTATTTAGACACTTAGAAAATTAATGAATAAAATGGGTGCCATCAGAGTAGAATATGTTAAATGAATAGACTATTCTAAGAGCCTTTCATGTCTATAATCGTCAATCTAATCTTCTTTATTCATGGATGTAATGATTATGGGTATCAAAACTCCAGCAACAATTTTGTAAG
The DNA here is from genome assembly GCA_963574575.1 of Galagoides demidoff. Lineage (NCBI taxonomy): Eukaryota > Metazoa > Chordata > Mammalia > Primates > Galagidae > Galagoides > Galagoides demidoff. The sequence continues at coordinate 8,980 of CAUYQV010016887.1, read as the reverse complement.
ATAATTGTGAAACTTAGCAGACCCAGAATTGAGCTTAAATTTCATGAAAAATCAAATTAAGCATTCAAAATAAGTGGCTACAATGGCTGTTTAATACTTCTATATAGTGTTTGTATATCTCAACTCTGATTATAAGCAAGTGAGAATGATTTCATATTGAAAAACATGAAGTTCAAATATCTACATTCATTGTGTTTTGTATACTGTAAGTACCTGTTTGACATTCGTTCTCTATGATTCAACTTAACGAATGCAAAGTCTCAGGAGGACAAGTAAAATCCATGAAACAGATACTTTCATTTGCATCTTAACAAATTATAGGCAGGTGTTTGGTCTGAACACACATTTTCTTACCAGCTAAGTTTTGTAGATGTTAAGTGGTGGGGTGTCTAAGAGGAGATTTCTGATTCCATCACAAGGCATTCCTTTTAAGTCTTAATATAATGAAAAAGAAGAAAAGCATTGTTCCCTCAAGCAGCCAATATATGCCTAGTCTGCAGCAGGTAATCTAAAATAGATGTAACGAACCTAAACTAAGGATTGGCAGATATGCTAAGCATAGTGCAAGGCATCTTTATTGTTGTTGCAATTATGGAGTCCATCCTAGGAGTTTCAGGGAATGGGTTTATTGCACTTGTGTACTGCACCGACTCTGTCAAGAAGCTCTCTATGCTTGGGTTTATTCTCACTGGCTTAGCAATTTCTAGAATTTCTCTGTTTTGGTAATAATAATAGATGGATTGATACATATATTCTCTCAAGACACATATTACCTTAGTAACGTAATTGAATATTTAAGTTACATGTGGGTAATTTTAAATCATTCAAGTATCTGGTTTGCCACCAGCCTCAACATCTTCAATTTCCTGAAGATAGCAAATTTTTCTCACTACATATTTCTTTAGTTGAAAAGTAAAATTAGTACAATCCTTCCTCTTCTAATGGGATCCTTGCTTATTTTATGGGGAATTACTATTCCACAACTTGCAAAGAATATTAATGAAGAGAAAATGAAGCCTAGAAATATAACCTGGCAACTCAACATACAAAAAGTGACTTCTTTGTTCAACAGGTTGCAATAAATCTGGGAATCGTTTTCTTCTTTACACTATCCTTAATTACTTGTTTCTTGTTAACCGTTTCCCTTTGGAGACACAGAAGGCAGATGCAATTCAAGCCACAGGATGCAGAGACCCCAACATTGAAGCTCATGTGAAGGCAATGAAAGTGCTGATATCTTTCATCATCCTCTTTATCTTGTATTTTATAGGCTATGCCATAGAGATATCCTATTATACTGTCCCAGATAACAAACTGCTGTTCATTTCTGGAATGACAACCACAGCCACCTATCCCTGTGGTCACTCATTCATCCTAATTCTGGGAAACAGCAGGCTAAAGCAGGCCTCTTTGAGGGTACTGAGAAATTAAAGTGTTGTGAAGAAGGAGAAAATCTCAGAGCTACATAGACAGATTGGCAGAATAATTCAGTGAAAAAATCCTTGAAGATCTCTTTCACTTGCACAGCTTTTTTTCTCTGATTTTAACTGTGTCACTGAACATCACTGAAAAAAATCCTCCAGAATAGTTTGAGTACATCTTAAAAAATTTCACTCCTTGATGAGATTTTAATCTCACGTGCAAATTCCATGGTTTAGTATATTTTCTTCCCTGCAACTTCTTCCCACACATCTCCCAGAGAACAAAACATTCTCTTGGAGACTATTCATTGTAAAGATTATAACAGTGATAATAAGCATCTAAAGCAAGACTTTTCATTGGTTTTTTCCTGACTTCTCTTAGAGATTGACATCCATTCCCCAAGAAATCCAAAGAAAAAGAAACTAAGATGTAGAAAGTTATGAGCAATTTTGACATTTAGAACATGGAAGAGGACAAATGGGTGCTTCCTCTGGGAGTGCTCGTTTAATTCTTTTAAAAATGTTGCTTTTATTTGCACTAATATCAAACATCTAAGTAAACAGAGAATATTCAGGGAAGATAGGATCAGAGCACTAATGCAATGAATCTTTATATTCTTCAGATACACTGCTTTGAGACGAAGCAAAATTATGAACACATCTTACTCTTTACTCCAGTAGAGTAAAAATTATACTAGAAGTACTGATACAAAGGACTCAACATAATCCTTGACCAAGAGACATAAGGCTGGTACAAATTGTGTGAAATATAAAATTTCTTCTAGAGTTTCATATAACACACACACTCTCTCTCACACAAACATGCACATACACAGACTTGTATTCAGTGTCATATTTCAGGCACAGAATTTTTTTTTTTTTTGAGACAAAGCCTCAAGCTGTCACCCTGGGTAGAGTGCCGGGACATCACAGCTCACAGCAACCTCCAACTCCTGGGCTCAAGCGAGTCTCCTGCCTCAGCTTCCCAAGTAGCTGGGACCACAGGCACCCACCACAACACCTGGCTATTTTTTGGTTGCAGCCGTCATTGTTGTTTGGCAGGCCAGGGCTAGATTCAAACCCACCACCTTAGATGTATGTGTCTGGCACCTTAGCCACTTGAGCTACAGGCGCCAACCCCAGACACAGATTTTTAAAGTGAATTTTTATATTCAACCCAGGATATGAACTGAGTGACATTTTGGCAACTTTGAAAAATGCCCTGATCTTGTCCTGGCTGATTATGGCTGGAATATAGCTGAATATAGATGCTTAGTTTATTCTCTATGTGAGGTTCCCAAATCAATATTTATATATTTTTAAACTAAAAAGTTTAGAATTAATAGATATTTAAGAAATAATCAAAAAAAAAAAAAACTAATGGAATTACCCAGTTTCAACCAAATTTATATAACTGGTTTATTTGAAATCATGTACTATAAACTATTATGTTCTCTCTGTAGATTTAGTTAGAATTTATTCATTTCCCACATTTAAAAATTTTATTTGTAATCACCATTTTTGAAGATGCATGATTTTTCTGATCTATAATATTAATAGTACCTTTAATCTCTGTGACAATGTTTATATTTCTGTTGTCTTTAGTTTTGTACTGATACAGATAAGGATAGTAGGAGTATTATAGAGCATTAATGCCATTCATTAATTTAAGATACATTTTTTTCAATGCTAACTCTACTAGATGTTGAGAATATAGTACTGAACAGGGAACCAATTTAATTGATAATATATTTTAGTAAAACAAATAAGTAGCAAAAAATCACCCAAACGATTTTTTTATGGTATTAGAGGAGGAAAACTACAGAATATTAAGCAAATGACTTGACTTGGTCCTAAGAGTAAAGAAGGTGTCAAGGGGGTTAAGATGCTATAGTTCAAAATCTAAATAATTAGTAGGAATAAGGTGGGCAGAGCAGGAGGGATTCAGGGTAAGAAAGAAGTGTGCGCAGAGGTCTTCAGGCAACAAGGAGTTAGAGCATTCAAAGAACCAAAGATCCAGTGAGACTAGTATATAGAGAGAGCAGTATTAAGACACATTTTTAAGGAAAATTCCAATGGGGAGAAATTTGATCAATTTTTTTGTAGAACTGATACATTTCCCTGTAGAAATACCACATTGACAATTTAATAATTTATTTTATTTTAAAGTAATATAAAAATGAAATATTTTATTCCAGTAACAAAATAAAGCAAACTATTATTTCCAATGCTATTACTTTAATTTCAGAAACATCTAATTCTTATATGTTTGACTACTAGGGAGGCTAAACATTTTTAGAGGGTTGTTATCCAATACCATTTGCTTTGGGGGGATTTTTCATTTGTGTTCATCCTTAATTGTGTCATGACTTTTTTTTACAAACTTAGAGACTACTTTATATATTAAGACCTTCCCACATATTATGCACTGATTTTTTTTCTTAATTTGCTCTTTCCTAGTGGTGTTTCAGGAAATAGGTTTCTACTTTATATAAACTTAAGTAGATTTATGTTTTTATATATGTGTTTCTTCTACCACTGTTTTTTACCAATATTCATGTAGTTATAGTGAAACATTTAGAAATTACTCCAATTTTCACTATAAAATTATAGAATTTCATAAATAACACAATTTCATTGAAACTAAAATTAGAAAACACTAAAATATATGCAAGAGATATTAATTATGTACTTTTGCAGTACTCAATTACATTGTTAATATGTCTCTACATAGATTTTAAGAAAGATTTCAAGATAGATAAATGGATATTTTGTTTGTTGCTTAGACGTTTGTTTTAATTTGATTTATTTATAAACTGGATGAATGGATGTATCTGTGGGCAGTGGGAATAAGATAATTTTTATTTCCTTTTAGTCTTCTGTAATTTTCTATGTAATAACTTTGAAATCACAGATATAAAATTAAATAAAGACAAGATATGATTAAAAAAAAATCGGTCTGGTTAACTTTCCTTGAGAAACAATCTTCCCTTGTTTGTGTGAACTAAGCAAGTACCAACTCTGACATCTGCTGTCATTGCAGGTCTGATTATTCACTTTGGTGTTTATACTAATTTTGATTGTGCTGGCTCATTATGTATATATTTTATGATTCTACACTGGACTCTGTTTCTTTAAAATTTTATCTGTGATTTTTCTTTGAGGTCAGGTTTACAGTGTACTCAGCCAGAAACGATTTGACTTTCCTTGCAAGACTGACTGGGGTCACTACCAGCCTTGAACTTCTTTAAGCTAAAGTTTTCAGTTGGTAATTTCTTGCGCTATACAGAGCACAAGTTCTGGTCCCAAATGTACATGTATGAAAGGATTATTATTAGAAATTTTTGGAATGACAGGTCTTTACTTTCTTTCATTCAGTGTCATAATTGGAGTTACAGTGTTTTACTCGTAACCTCTGGACATATATTTTCTTGTCTTCTCATTAATGAATTACCTTTTAGGGGTCTGGGTTTATTAATGGTATCAAATCTCACTTCTAGCTTTAGAGACACCCAAGCCAGATTTCTTCTCCTACCTATACATGATCATTTAAAACTAAATCACTTGTTTAAAAATGGGTAGAGACATACAAACACTATTTGTGCATAAAAATTAATGAAAAAATAGAATCTTGCCATTCACAGAAACATGTACAGAACTGCAGGGCATTATGTTAAGTGAAAAGAGCTTCAAATGTGTAGTTAAAACACCGCATCCTCTCATTCCTACACAGAAGCTAAAAATAGTTGATATCATATAAGTAGACCAGAGGACGCTAAAGACTGTAAAGGGTAGAACAAAGGCAGGAATGAGGAGAAGTTTGTTAAAGGATACAAAATTAGTTCTAGATAGGACATTTACCATTGTAGGATGACTATAGTTAACAAGAATGTACTATGTCCAATGTCTAGACATAGGATATGAAGGTTCACAACACAATGAAATGGCAAAAGTTTAGACTAAGGGATATGATAATTACCCTGGTCTGATCACTAAACATTGTACGTACGGAAAATGACTATGTATCCCATAAATACATAAATTATTATGTGTCAATGAGAGAAAAGAGCTCCTTCCTTGGCAAGAGTCATACCATCTTGACACAAAATCGCCATGAGGACCGATGTTTGCTGCCTGTAACCTGGATAACCCCTGGAAAAGACACTTACCTACATTCACCAGTGGTCACAGATTCACCAAGAAAGTCTGAGGTGTGATCAGCTACACAAATTTTATCCTAAAACCTTGCTATACATAGAATACTTATTGACGGCCAGCAGCCCAAGACATTGCTGTTGTTCATAAGTCTTCATTAAATATTTCTTTCTAAAAAATGGGTTTTTCAGCCTCTTTGTTCAGTCTCTCAGCTCCCTCTGCCTTCTGCAATAGATTGGCATACACCTGCTCACTGGAAAACATCTGATGAGCCCTCTGGAAGCCGGGGGGGCCAAGAACTGGATAAGGGGAATGAAGCATCTAGTTTAAGAAATCTCAGGATGACCAGAAATGTCTACATTGGGTGGTGTGGCACATCTGTTAGATGCTTTTGAACCTTACATGAGTTGAGTGTATGAATGCCCTGAAAATGTCTGCTGGTCTAGGGCAGTTTTTACCTGACCAAGAGCCACATGTACCACAGCAGTGAGTTGGCCAATTGTGAGAGCCATGTTTTTGGCAACAAAGGGCCAACCAGGAACAGAAGTAAAAACTAAATAGCCAGAGGAAGAAATACAACTAGAAAAACACATGGGCCTTTTCACTTTTCTCCTTGCATCTAACTTCATGGAAACAACTGAAGACAAAGAGATAAAAATTGAAACATTAACATGTAGAATTGTCTGCCCAAAGGGAAAGAAGTGGAAAAAGACAAACTAAGATCTGTCAAACTAAGCTCAATTGGGACATGAAAACCCAGAATTCCTGGGGATATTATGGAGAGGAAAACTCTTAAACCTGGAAGGCATAGAAAAGGAGGGCAAATGAGATTACTGGCAAGCTCACCCCTCATGCAAAGGACAGGGAAAGCTTAACAAGTACTACAAATGGGTTCAAAGAAGTCAGGAGACTCACTATCAGGGAATGCACTGTGCAGACTCTTAGAGATTGCAGAGGCCTTTACACAACTACTTAGAGGACCCCTGACAGCTTGGTTAGTTCCCTGTGGGGACACAGAGCGTGACAGGGTATTTTTTTTTAGCTCAAAATGAAGCAGAAAAATCAGTGGTATCACCACCCACACAGCTCTGCAGCAACACCTTCATAACACAAGGCAAACACAAGGAATGAGTGCGGGGAATAGGATTATTCTGACAATAAGAGGGACTTGACATAATAAATGAGATTTACCAGGAGCATAGCCCTCCTGACAGTCAACTGAACAGGGCCTGCAGCTTCTCCAAGAATTAGGAATGAGGAAAACTGTCTATGCTCCAGTTTTTCAGGACCTAATAAAGCCATTTTTACTGCTGAGATGAAAAATAAATTGCTACAGGAGGCAAAGAGAGAATGGCACAGCCTTTTGCTATCTTTGTTGAGTCCTATAGTGAAAAAGGATGTATATGAAGTAAGAAAGGCCATAGCAGACTTGGGAGCAACCAGGGAAGCCAGGGACATAGTCCACTAGTAATCTCATAAAAGCTAACAAAGGGGAAAAAGAAAACCCACAAAGGAAGGGAAATGAGGGAAGGGAGAAATAAGAGTTATGTTGTAGCAAATGTGGCATGAATTATTGGGAGCAGAGACAGTCTGAGAAAAATATAGACAAGTACCCTAATGCTGTATTAGCAGCCTCATTCAGGGAACCATAGCCTGAACAGTAGTTCTGTCCCTGTCTTTCTGCCTTCTGGCAGATGAGGAAGACAATTCAACTCCTTGATCATTCTACTGCCCTGGTCTATCAGGACTAGATCCTACTCCAGGCCTGAGATTAGCTCAAACCTATGTGTGAGCAAGAAGGGCCAACCAGAGTCCCCAGATTGAGCTCAACATTTACTATTCCTCCCAAAATAAAAAAGACTCATGGCTTTAGCATACAATGTACTTTAATACATTGAAATATGGAAAGACACCATTGTCAATTCTTTGCCATTGATGGTCACAAAGAGCAAATGATCCAGATGAATGGACTTTATTACATCTAGATACTGGAAAAGCTCTCCTTTTCTCCATATGTGGTATTTATTTCCTCTGTTCCAGAACACATTTCAGGCATAGATACTCTGTTAGGAATGACTTTGCAAACTTCAGTAGAGAACTCAGTTTTGAAGGTGCACATGATAAAGACTGTTCTCACCGAAGAGACAAAGTGGGAACCCCTACAAATTCCTATCCCTGGGTAGGTTGTCAAAGTTAAACAATAAAAACTGCCTGGGGTAGAGCATGCTGAAATGAATGTAACTACTAAACCATTAACTGTTCTCTCTGGCCTATACACAAACAAGACAGGACCTGACAGATGACTGTGGATTACTGGGGATTGAGCAAGGTAAGTCCAGCCATACCTGCTGCAGGTTCTGATACAAGGTCTGACAATGAAATTCACAAACTCATCCTAGAAAGGATGGTATATACCTCATTCATGAATATCATTACCTTTGAAGTACTGCCCTTGGTCTTCTGCTGACCCTCATGATATTCAGCCATGAGGTATGGAGCACTTTTTCCAGGATGAGCAGGCAGACTTAATTGTCAGACCCAATATTACTCAGATAGTTGACCACATAAAGTCTATGCTTGGAACATATCATGCCGCCTTAGATTTGGCTAATGCCTTTTCAGCATTCCTGCCTTCAAACAATTATAAGACCAGGTTGCTTTCACCTGGTGAGGTTGCCACAGACATTCTGAGTGTTGCCCCAGGGACATCTTCACAGTCCAAGGATTTGTCATAGAGAAGTGTCTTTGTTCTCATTCTCATCTTCTCTTCCTAGATTTTATTATATGGACAAGGTTATGTTAACCTCTGAAGATTTTAATGTGTTGCAGGAAAATCTTATAGTACTGTGTGCTCATCTGTGGGAATGGGGATGGGCAATCAACTCCCAGAAAAACTGGAAGTCTGGTAAAATCTTTCCTGTGGCAATTTGAGTCAGTTGTTTGGTCGGTCACCAAATGCAGAATTTCTACTGTTACAAAGGTTAAGTAGGATTTTAGTAGGCTGGACATCTCCTTCATTCTAAAGACATCATAATCTATTCATTACTATCAAAGATATCGAAGGATTTAAGTATTCTAATCATCACTTAGTTCTTGCCGTTCAATATATTATTGGTGTCCATCTTGTCTTAAATGGTTAAGCACTGACATTCCAGGATCCCATCATCCCCACTGAAATTGGGACACTCTTCTCAAGCATCCACCATCTGTTGAGGAGGCAGACACTACGATGCTTTTCAAGGATGCTTTTCAAAGAATTCCCTATATAGGACATTTAATGCCCTAGTAAATGCATATAAAGGGGAAAGGCTCTGTCAGGTTATATTTTGGGGAAAGGGTGAATAAATTTACCTTAATAGTCTTATCACCCTACACTTTTATATTCTTTCTTATATTCTTCCCAG
>CAUYQV010016886.1:0-16754 GCA_963574575.1 Galagoides demidoff | reverse complement strand
GGCCCGCCAAACAACAATGATGGCTGCAACCAAAAAAATGGCCAGGCGTTGTGGCGGGCGCCTGTGGTCCCAGCTACTTGGGAGGCGGAGGCAGGAGACTCGCCTGAGCCCAGGAGTTGGAGGTTGCTATGAGCTGTGATGCCATGGCACTCTACCCATGGGGATAGCTTGAGGCTCCGTCTCAAAAAAAAAAAAAAAAAAAGATACTACCCCCCCCACACACACAGAAACATCTATTACTGTCAGCTCCTACACAGGCTTCTGATAAACTGGAAATAACTCTAGAAAAACAACAATGGAAGCATGATACCATGTTAGAATCAGTGTCTGTTCAAGATCGTTTTCTCACCAATAGCATTATAAAATAATTTATCAGTTTTTACTTTGGTCTTACTTAATAGCAGTTTTGAAAGCTTCCAGATGCCATCCTCTCTCCTAATTTTATTTTACTTTGATTCCTGCTTGATTTATTCATGTATTATTTGCACTGTTATAAGTGTGGAGAATGGAGCAGTGGATTAAATAATGGATTCTGTGACCTCACAGAGCTTATGTTTTTGGAAGTGAGAGCTAGTCAAAAAATAAATGAATTCATAAATATAAGATGGCAGTCAGCATTGTGTAGGAAAGAAAAAGAGTAGGGGGCATAACAGGGAAAATTGCAGACTGGGATGGCTATTTTCCTATTTGGTTGTCAAGAATGGCCTTATTCATATAAAATACTTTTGAACAGAGAACTAAAGGCAGTGAGGAGACACAAAGCATTGATGATGGTGGAAGAACACTTCAGGTGAAGAGACAGCAAGTAAAAAGAACCCGAGGCCCTGGTGTCCTTTTACAAAACAGTAGACAGACGGACAGAGTGGCTATGTTCCTATGAGGTCCATCAATCTGATGTGCGGCATGAAGGGACTTAAAAACCAACAGTGCTTATAAAATTTATAATTCTTGGCCTGAGATGAAAATTGACTGTGAGGTGTGGTAACATTGCGAAGCCTATTAGTAGAGGTATCAAGAGGCAGCTGAATATGAACATTGGACTCCGGTGAAAGACTGATGATGCAAATGTGGGCTGAGAAGGACGCGGGGAGGACCTGAAACTGTGCTGTGCAGATGAGTGGAGACAGATGGGTTTGAAGAGCCTTCTCAGGCCCAAATGCTTAGATCTTGAGGAAGAACGAGAAAAGGAACTAAGAAGTGGCCTCTGAATGAGGAAGCAAACCACAGTAAAACTAAAGTCTCAGAAATGAAGGAAATCTATTTTAGGAAGGAAGAAGTGATAACCTGTGCTGCATACTGCCGCTCAGATGGGAAAGAAGAATAAGCCTGGTGGCCTTAAAAACATCAATCATCTCGCCCAAAGTGCACAGTGCAAGGGCATGTTTCAAAATATCTAACAATAAATTATAAATGTCTGACCACAAAAATAAGTGAGGTGATGGCTAAGCTAATCAGTTTGATTTAAGCATTCCACATTATACATAAAATTATCATATCATATTCCACAAATGTATACAGTCATGATTTAATTAAAAATTAAATTTAAACCAGCCTGAGCAGGAGTGAGACCCTGTCTCTAAAAAAAAGAAAAAAAAAGCTGGGTGTTGTGGCGGGCACCTGGAGTCCCAGTGATTCAGGAGGCTGAGACAAGAGAACCGATCGAGCCCAAAAGTTTGAGGTTGCTGTGAGCTGGGACACTACAGCACTCTCCCAAGGGTGACAAAGTGAGACGCTTGTCTAAAAAAAAAAAAATTAAAAATGTCATTTCAGTTGAGTGGCAGAAATGAAAATCTCAGTAGAGTGATTCAAAAAAAAATGAAGATAACCAATCCTGATTAGCTTATTTCAGTTCAGCTTGTCTGAAGATGACGTCTGGAAAGAAAGATCAAATGTGAGGTTAAAATCATGACTGGATGGCATCAGAGAGTTGTGGTCAGAGTATCTGACATGCCAAGGACCGGTCCTTACAGAACAGAAGTGCAGAGGTTGAGCCTGACATTCAAATTTTCTTTTCCTCCTGAAACATCCACCAATTCACAAAGTGCAGCACAGAATCCAAAAAGTAAACAATACAGGCATTTTTTACCAACGGGGAGGACACAAATTGAAGTTGAGGGCTTGCACAGAAGGAGTCAATGATGGTGAACTCATAACTTGCAGGTGGTGATCCCCGAAGGATACACACTATGAGTAAAAAGATCAGACTTCATAGAACCAGGCTTAAATCAGCTCAATCACAGATTACATTGAATCGTAAGAAGTATAAAGAAGAAATAACAGTAATCTAAAATAAAATACTCTGGACAATAGAAAATCTGGAAACCTTCAAAATTTTCTTTATAAAAACCAAAAAATTGTGATACCAAAATATAACATGAAAATTAAATTGAAATAAAATTATAGTCTAGTTTAACTCATGACAATAAATTTTTTAAAATGTTAAATATTAGAAAAATAAATGTTCTAGTAAATAAAACAGCATAAGAAATAGCTATCTGCTTTTGGGTGAGAGTCAATTTAAAATAAATTTTACCAAAATGCCAAAAAGTGGAGAAAAAGTCACCAGCTCATGGTAGAAAATACATTAAATAATTTTAAAAGTCATTTTTGGCAAAAATTCTTAGAAAATTGAAAAAAAATTGTTTAATTTGATTAGAAATATCTACAAAAAGAAAACACTGTGAAATCCATAGTAAAGGTTAAAATTTTAAAAGTTCTCACCTGTTGGGGGGCAGGACACAATTATAAAAGGGTCCTTATCTAACAAATGCAATGAGTGCAGCCTGGTTCTGTGTACCCTCAATGAATCCCCAACAATAAAAAAAAAGTAAGAAAAATAAAGTTCCCTCTGTGAAGAGGAGGAGGCTCATTAAGGTTGTGTTGAACATACGGTTAGAGACCTAAGGCAAGAAGCAAAATACAATCCTTACAAAGGAAAAAAAATGTGGCCGTGGTTATTGGAGGAAAGGTCCAGTATACAGAAACTCCCAAAGAATTTACAAATATTGTCAATTTAACAATGCCATCAAATACAATGAACTATACAAAATATTTTGTACTTCCATATACCAGCAAACAGAAATTAGGGAACAAAATGTATGTAAAATAAAAATAAAAAATATATAGTCCACAGTTAGGAATATAAATTGTACACAATCTCAACCCAGAAACCTGTATAACATTATTGACAAAGGTTTAAGAAGGTCTAACTAGTTCATATTGATGCATTGAAGACTCAATTGCATAAAGATATCAATTCCCTTGAAGTGGCACAGACCTATTGGTTAGTATGACCTTAACAGCAATATTAGCCTTTTTAGAAAAGTGTCAAGTTGAATCTAAAATTGATAGGCAAATAGAATGAGACAAGATGCATATTTATGATGGTACTGAAGAAAAGGGAACACAATTAGACAACTTTTACTGATATGAAGTTTTCTTAACATGTTTAGTAATTACAGTACTTCACTAATGGCACAAGACTATACAAATAGAGCCATTATCAGAATGGAGATTCAGAAGCAGACACACCCATACTACGTGGACCCTGGATTTCCTATAAAGTTGGTGCCACAGAACAGTGAGGGAAGAACAGTAATTTCAGTAAGCAAAATTGATGTAAATAGCCACAAAGAAAAAATAACTTTTAGCCTTTCCTTCCATAATCCACAGAAACAGTAATTCCAGGTGGATTATAGATTGATATATAACAGGTAAAACAGGGAAAGTTTTAGAAAACAACATAGGACAAGATCTCTATGATCACTGAGTATTACATTTTATACAGGGAACTCTAAATATTTGTTAAATGGCCCAAATTAAACTTAAGACCCCAACTTCTTCAGTGATGTTATAAAGAGAGTACAAAACAAGTTACTAATTAGAGAAGGTATTTGCTATCGTGTAATTTCATAACGATTTGTATACAGAATATATAGAAATGGCTATAATGTAATAAACAGAGAGATGTAATTACAAGTGAGTAAAAAACATAAGACAACTGAGTACTTCATAAAAAAATATTTAAATGGATCCCGGCGCCCATAGCTCAGTGAGTAGGGCGTTGGCCACATACACTGAAGCTGGTGGGTTCGAGCCTGGCCCGGGCCTGCTAAACAATGACAACTGTAACAACAACAAAAAAAAATAGCTGGGTATTGTGGGGGGTGCCTGTAGTCCCAGCTGCTGGGGAGCAGAGGCAAGAGAATTGCTGAAGCCCAAAAGTTTGAAGTTGCCGTGAGCTTGATGCCACGGCACTCTACCAAGGGCAACATAGTGGGACTCTGTCTCAAAAACAAACAAACAAATAAAAAAAGTTTAAATGGTCAATAAAATTTAGGAAAGTTGCTATATCTCATTAGTTAGATGGAGATACAAATTACCTCATTAGTCATATGGTGATATCAATAAGATATTATCTCATATCACACTGTAGTCACAAAAAAATGCCAAAAATACCCCCAAAACAAACAAAATGAAATCTTATTACACACCTCTAACAGCTACATTAAATAAAATACGAATTGCTGAAACATTACAAGTATATGATGTTTAAAACAGGAAAGCTTTTCTTGCTTAAGAAAAGAAATGGTGGGCTGCGACTGAGATGGTACAAGAGTGACCTGTGAGTGGAGATAGGGCTTCTCAATTTGATTTTCTTAATCTGGGTCATGGTTACACCTGCGTGTCACCCGATGGCAATGCATTGAACAGAACACTTGTGTGTTCCATATGTATGCTATACTTAAATTAAAATCTTTATTTTAAAAATTGAGATAATAAAAGGAGAGTAATAATGACGGTGGATGTAGACAATTAATTCAAGGCATCTTCTGTTAAGGGGTACAGTGAAATGAAATAATAGCCTGAAGGAAGTTAATTTTTAGAGAAATGATTTCTTCTTTGAAATATACAAAATCATAATGTTTCAGATAGACTGATATATATGTGTATATATCCTAAAATTCCTCAATATTAGAAGTGTAATTCAGCCTTTAGTTCTATGGCCCCTAAGACCTAGGTGCAGACCAATATGAGTCTGTGACCTTATAGGAACAGGGCCACACAGCAAGAGAGGGAAATTTCATCTGTCATGATCTTCCTTCACCCCCAGAGGGGACTACCTCATTGGAGGAATTTTCCAAGTACTCACTGATTCTGCATTACAGTGGAGTTATACAATTATTTCATTATATATTGCAATGTAATAATAATAGAAATAAAGTACAGAAGAAATGTACTATGCTTGTTTATCCCTAAGCCATTCTCTCATCTCCCTCTCCTCATCTATAGAAAAATTATCTTCCATGAAATCAGTTCCTAGTGCCGAAAATGTTGGGGACCACTGCTATAGATCATGCACCCTAAAATGTGTCTACATATTTCTTCCTGTAATCTTTCAGTATACACCATTCCTCTGAGTCAATGGTTTTCTTGACTTTAATACCTTTTGTATAATTCACAGGTATTATATAGGTTATGGACAAACTTTCCTAGTACACTACTTCCAGCTGGGGTCTTAAATTAGCCCTGTTCATGTTTTGTGATCCTAGCCCTTAATTATTATATTGTATATCTTCTCACTACATTTCTATACTGCACTACTTAGACAGTAGAGCCTTAATCTTTTCATCCTGTTCTCACGGAGCACCCATGTCTCTTGCATTTTTACTTTTCTTTTTTTTAATTTTAGTTTACCATCCCCAGGTACTTTACAACTCCATTCTATCTGTGTTGGTTGACAAAATCCAAACAGAATTCCTGGTGAAACTGGATCTTGGTATTGTTCCAAGTATTTAAAAATGCCAAATATAAAAGCATTTTGTTTATTTTCAATAAGCTTTTAAAAGGTGCTCAACATTCTGTGGACCCCTTAATTTTTTTTTTTAAATAACACATCGAATTGAGAGTCTATATGCTACATGCAGGGAAATACTCCAAAGTCTTACTCAGTTATGTTGCTCTTCTCACTCCTCATTTTATCAAAAAATATTTATAGACCACTACTAAGTGAATAAGTCACCATGACATTAAAACTATTTTCAAAACCTGATTAATCAGTTGAAAGCTTTAAGGTTCCTACCAGCTAGCTCCTGGGTTCCTGAGTTCTACCCAGAGCTTCTGAATATAATCTCCAGAGGATGAATATTTTAATAAATACTTTCCATCATTTTAATGATCAGCTATGGTTTGAAAGCAGTGGATTTTGGGTGAAAATTGAAAACTGAGAGGTCTATTGATCTATGTTGGTCTATGTTTCCTTGGTTTGTTTGAATGTGGAAAAATTCTTTGATTAAAAAAGGTAAATATAAGTAGGTATTTTGAAATACTGAATGCTTGTGATACAAGCTTCATAATAAACATTTCCAAAATTTTTGCATCACATTTTTTTCACCAAATAATTCTCCATGAGGTTACAGAATACCTCTCTAATTGTCCCTCCCCACCCCACTCCCTGTACACACATACATTTCTGACTTTTCTTATTAATTCCTGAGGAATTCATTCTCTGCACATTCTTTATATTGGTTCTACCAGATTTCTTTCAACTAAGCTTGAATCTCCATGCCTACAGTAAGTATTATTAGTTGCCTACCATATAATTTTACTTTTATTCCCAACAGAATCTTACCAGTTCTCTTCTACTTAACCTATGCCAACTTAATACCATCTCCAACTACATTGTTATTTCATGACAAAGGCAATCCACACGGCCAGCTGCTGCCTACCCTTAGGGTTGATGAGTAGGCATGCAACTGTGGTGGCTCCTTAAGATAAATTGAACTTTTCTCTGAGTGTTGGGATGAGCTTTCTCTCCTTTCCTCACCCCTTTCATCCCAGATATGGAGAAAGAAGAGTCCAGTGCAGCCAATGGCTGTATGTGAAAGAAAGGAGGCCGGCTGAGTACAAAACTACCTCTTTCTGGAAAATTGAGCTGGGAGAATTACAGCAAAATAGATTAAAGCCCTAATGTACTAAATTTGTGTATCTTTACTCTCTGGATTCTAGTTATGCGAGACAAATTTCATTGTCAATTAGTTGGTTTGAGTTTAATCTCTTCAGACTTTTTAAAACCCAAGTTATTTACTGAAATGACTCAGTAAGTCAATGAAATGATTTAATTCATTGTTTTCTGTCCAGAGCTTGCTCTTGATTGCCAGATATACAAATTACTCTCAATTTAACCTTGTATCTGAATATTTAATATACTTTGTTGTGTCAACTTGTTCCATAAAATCAAACTTACTATACTCAATCTTACCCAACACACACACATGTAAGACACTCAGAACCATTTCTGTCATCTCTAGCTTTCATAACACCTCCATCCCATGACCATCATCATCCACCAATTCACCGAGAAACTACTCTTGATCCCTCTCTCTTTTTTTCCTTCAGATCCAAAGTTAGCAGTCTCTCCACTTTTATTTTTCAGGTTAGCTAGACCCTGTCCTTGACTCTGCCATATGTCCACACTATGCATTAAGATTTATTCCTTAAAACATTAAGCATATTATTCTAAACATTTAAACTTTCCAAAGGCTCATGACTAATAAACAATAACACTATAGCTTGATGTTTAAGAACTTCAATTTTTGATTCCTACAGAGTCTCTCTTGACAGTTCTCCTGTCTTATTTACATCCTAATTCCAAAGACATTGAACATTTTCTAGATTCTTATATGCGTTGCCTTTCTACTTTTAACACCTATCATTTTTCTTTTTTCTGTTTATAGAATGTCAGTCCTTTTCCCAGTGCCACCATTTCCATAAAACTATTTATTCCTCGGCTATATTATTAGCAACAATCATGTTCATCTCCCTTTCCATTTTGGATAAATCACAATCATAGCACTTGGTATATTGCATAATTCCATTTCACAGTTATTTTTTTCTCTGTGAGGTTCCGTACTTTCAGTACATTCTGCGTCTACCACAATGCCAAGGAAATACTAGCACGTTTAATAAATATTGATAAATAAATTCATACCATGTATTTCTCAACCTTAAACTTTCTTTGGAAAAAAGGAAGTTCTTCTAGTTAATGGCTCCTTACTTTTTAAATTAAACTTTATGTTTTTTTTTTTTTGTAAGCATGGCTATACTGAGTAGTTGCACATTTAATCATAATACAAATATCATGGAGTGATAATACCCACACATGATTTCTCTAATCCTGAACTCCCACCCTCAACCCCCTAGAGGTGGGAAATAGATACTTTGTCTTAATTTATTCCAATTTTATGGGTATAAAATGAAGATTTGTAGTCAAATGGCTTTTAGTATCTGGTGTTTCGGTAGCCATCACACAGGAAATCGGTCCACCAGATATACATAATGTACTAACACAATTTACTAAAAGCTACAGTATTTTTTTTTTCTGGGATCCTTTCACATATCTTAGTCAGGTGCCCCTTATTCCCAATACTGTCTCTACATCTACTTTGTCAAATACATTCATTAAAGCAACTTTTTGAGATCCCACATGTCTTGCTGTTGGTACCGAATCTAATATTAGCTAAACATTTCTCTATAGGAATCATGAATATATTTTAATAGTTTTGGAGTAGGACTGTTTTAATATTTTCTCAGTGGAGAAGCAGGCAAATAATTCTCTTTCCAATGTTTTAATGGTTTTCCTAGCTTGTTCAGGCTGCCATAACGGACTACCAAAGAGTGAACGGCTTACAAAACAACAGAGATTTATTCCTCATAGTTTTGAAGGTTGGAGGGGTTCAAGATCAAGTCACTGGCATCTCTGGTGTCTGGTGAGGAGCTCACTTCCTCCTATCATGACACTGGGCATTATATTTCATTATATGGATTTAGGGGAGATATTAAGATTCAGCCTTTAGCATTGCTTAATCCCCATTTTTCACTATGGTTATTGATAGATCCAATAGACTTTCTCTTTCAAAGATAAGCTTTGCTGGGGAGATTTAAGAAGGAATACCCCTAAACAGATTTGTGCAAACTGTCCCAATGGCCTATATAAACTGGAAAATGCATAGATGGGGCTTACCATATCCGCTTATATTTCTTTCTTACTTGATTTTCTTGTTATTATGCCATTTAAATTGTTATCATTTTCTCATATTCAATATTTCTTTAATTGTGGTTAAGGCTTAACTAAACTGAATGCCGTATTTCCTTAGAATTTTGACATTTTATTTTAATTTTAGATCATGCCTTTAGTAAGTTAAATTGGAATTTTTTACCTTCTGGATATTTGCTAAGTAGAATTGTTATGAATCTGGTAGTTGACTCACCCTTAATAGAGAGATGTATGTTTTTCAAGTCACGATGCTTCACAGAATCTATTCCTTCCAATTTCATGTGGTTCTTCCTTAGATATGTTAACTAGGTGTACAGAAAGGTCGCAGAGAGGACCACTGGCTCTCCATATGGTACCTCTGACCTCAAACCTCAGTGCAGGAACCTTTCCAGCATCACTTGCTTATCAGAGGGTTTCTGAAGGATAGAAAAATTAAATTGGGGATTTAAAATTATATATTAAGGTGCAAAGGGGGTGTTGATTTCATATAAACTTTTGCAAAGTCTATTTCCAAGGTTGGATTTGTGAGATTGCAATATATAATCTTTCATGCTCCTAAAGTTTAATTAGTCCAATGGATCTCTTTTAATAAACTGCAGTTGTAATCCCAAGAAGGGTTTACAATTTCTCAAACACATAGCTTTTAATATCCATCTAGACTATTTTTATTTCGTCTCCCTTCTAAGTTGCAACTGTTTCATGACCTTTTGTAGCATTAGTTTGGCTGTTCCTTTGCAATGGCCTTTCCCTTTGCCCTTTGTCCACTGTAAAGTCTACATTATGATTTGTGAAAAAGAAGAACCATTAAAAATTAATGTAAGAAATGTTGAAAATTAACATGATAGCCAAATCCTCCAACGTTTGTAAATAGTATGACAGAAATAATTTCAGGTTATGAAACCTAAATAGCGCTCCTATTAATTTTTCTTTGGCACAATTATGGGTATAATAAATAGCTCCTAGAGTTTACTCTGTAATTGGAAAAGTATGTCAGCATTTGCTGACATTTTTCTGTAGGGCTCAAAATTTCTTATGTATTTTTTTTAATCTTCCCTGATGTTCTTTCCATAAGCAAATATAACACCTTTCTGTTTAAAATACTAAGAACTGGTCTTTTTTTTTTTCATTCTCACAATAATCATCAGAAGTCTCGTGAGATTGTTCTTTTTTAGTCTTTTAGTCTTTTATAGACTTATCTGTGATAGACAACATTTATCTTGTCTTACTTGAATAAAATAGAAATTGAACAATGTCATTATCTTCATACAACTTTTAAGAGACGGAGATCTCCTTTTTTCTTTTTGATTCTTACACACGAAGGAGCAATTGTTAATAATTCAAGGATAATAATCATTACTTAAAAATAAAACACTGTCAAAATAATAAAAGGCATTTTTAGAGATTTCCTTCTATAGAAAATTATTATTTTGTAATATTTGACAAGTCATATTATCCCCTGTAGAAATTGGTTGGTAGTACATTTTTTGTTCTTGCATTTCACATTTCTATTATGGAAATACAGCATACATTTTATTATTATCAGCTCTCCAAATATTTAATATTTTATGTTATATTCATTTAAAAGCATAGTTTTCCAAAGTTATTAATATCAACCTAAAGCTGAATAACTTCATCTACATAACAAAATAGCCGACATTAGGACTCAAATATTCATAACGGCACAAGTGATTTATCATTTGCAACATGCAATGTACTCTAACCACTCACTGAATTAGGACTCATTTTCTCATTTCCTTCTATGCCCTCTTTCCTTTTCTTTTATTTTAGTGGAAGGAAAAGGGGGAATGTAGATCAAATGTTAGAAAACAGTACATACGATAGTTCAACAAAAGGGTAAATATTAGGGATTCATGTTAAATACGTAGGTTTTAACTGTTATTGTCACTTAAAAAAGATCACGTTAATCTGTTTCACTATAGTAACCTTTCTATTATCTGTATGTATCCCATACCATAATGTTACAAACTTGAAATATACATAATCAAATTTATTTTAATAAAAAAGCATCTTGGATCTTACCAATGGAGAATGGAAAGTTATGGGCCTCTGACTATTACTGTGTGGGTTTTGAATTGTTTTTCATGCCATTTTTCTTAGGTAATGCAAAAACATGGACTATAGGAAATTCTATAGCTAAATAGCAAGTGAAATGAATGAGAAGGAATGTTTTCTCTATGTATAAAAAGATGAATACAGTCCTTCAAAATTCCATCCTTTTAAAGAGGCATCCACTCTATTGTATCTAATTAAGCTTACTACTAGAAAAAAATGAATGAAAAATGTAATTTATTCTTAGTCAAGCTAAATGAGAATATGGAATTTGAAAATTTGGTAAAGACTATTATCACCTTTAATAACCCTTTAAACAGATTAGTTGTAATACTGCCCATAGTGTATCCCTTCAAATGAGTTGAAAGTTGAACTGATAATATAATAATTAATAACACAAATACTCGATAACAGATGATAGTTATGCCTGTCAAATGCTATCACATTCCACATAATATTCTGTGCATTTTAAGTGAATCATATAATGTAATTCCCATAAAAACCATTTTAATGATTGTATTTAAAAGACAAGAAAACTAAAAGATAATTTAAGTAATATGCCCAAAGTCATGCATTAGGAATTGAATTCTTGTCTATCAAGCAAAACTAAAACTCTAGGCTCTCCTACACTGTGCTATAGAGTTTTCTAACAGATAAAACAAGGTCCTCAAAATATAATCTTTTTCTGAATAAGAAAATATTTTAGTTACTTTATGTTAAAAAATGAGGGGTGTTCAATGGATACATTTCTTGGATAATTGCTTAAAATACTTTATTCATGCAATCAATTATAACGAAAATGTTTCTAAAGTTTTTATTGTTTAGTGAAACCATCTGCAAACACAATTAACATACTTTGTAAGTTAGGTTGCCTTTGCAGTCACTTATGCCCTACCTCGTACATCAGACGTAGCAACTTGACGGGATACTTCATACATGTCCACGTTAACTACAAGAACAAAAAGCCTTGCCATTTGCCTATTGTTCATAAAAACAGATATGCCCAATGTAAAAACATACATAGTCATGGGGTATTAATACTCCTTTAGATGAAATAATTTACCAAAAATGAATGTTATTCTTCTTATAAAATCATTGGCTGAAGCTGATATTTTAGCAACAATAGTATTCAACCACCTAACACCTCAAATCTAAATGCAGAGTTTATTTTGTTTATGTGGGATAATCGCATTAAATGAACGTTTTTAGAATTTACAAACTATGTGGATATTTCTCTTTAAACATCAAAAAGTTTGCAAATTTTGACAAAATCTTAAAGTTTTATGAGCATATAATCCCAGTTATATGTAGAAACATTTCGAGTCAATGCCAGGAACTCTGGGTGATAATTAGGAGAGCTCAAATAATGGGTCTCAACATGGCTTCCATTCATAGGTGCCAGATTTTTTAGACTTCCTTTCCTAGGTGATTCATTTCTGTGTCGGACAATGTGTGCCACATTTGGCCTACATTTATTGTACATCCAAAGATCCATGCCATGTCTTCTCTTGCTCTAGAATGTTCTATAGATGTCAGTGTTACAAAATTGTGAATTTAAGCTTAAATTCCAAATCCCAGTGGACAGGGAGGGTTTAACCAAAATTTTGTGCCAGACATTGTGTCTGTTGTTTTCTAAATACCCAGATTAATCTTCTCAAAACTCTTACAGGAGATGTTATCCCAAATATTTATTAAAAGATAGAAGAAAAGGAATGAGTGAAAATTTGAGTTTCAATCATTGACTTTTTGGTTGAAGTTTTAGTCACTGATGTTTTCAGGTTAGCAGATAAATACTGCCAGTTCATCTTGAAAATGTAATGATTTACTCAGGACAATTAAATACGAATCTTATTGTATTTTTGCTGAAGGATGATAGAAGTTTTACTTGTTCCACAGTTCAGAAAGACTTATCTGTCTGTTCTTAATTTATTATTCTCATTTTGCTGAAGGCAGTCAACCAGACCACGAAAGATAATGCAGTAAAATGGAATTCATCCCATGTTTTAAGGCAATGAGGATGGCAGAAAGGCCACATTAACATATTGCTGGTTTCACTGCTCACTTATCTATTAAGATACTGAGAGGTACACTTCATATATTAGAAATTGATAATTAAAGTAGAAAAAAGTGGTAATAACAGTAGAAACTTTTCACCATGATTAGATTTTACAGATCCCAGGATAAGTGATAAAGGTAGGAGTCCATTTCAGCTATTAAGTAAAGACCAATTTTTAATTATTTGTGAATTAAGACATTAGAGGAAGCATTCCATATCACAATATGATGTGAGTGAGTATATTTTATGAACAACTTGAATCATGTATCACATGAAAACACTCAAGGTTTAGTCAATACCAATTGTAACAGTTGCAGTTAGTAAACTGGGTTTGAATAGACCTAAAAGGGATTAATGTAAGAGATTTTGAAATAAGATATGATTGTGCATTAGATATAATTTTAATAAGGAGTGGATTAGGAAAGATTAAAATATGTGTGTGAGGAATACTAGTAATTATGGTATCAATTATGAGTATAATAAAATATAAGAAAATTATCTTCCAGATAGGATAAAATTACTTTAACTCTTTTACAAAACTATCTGACTTTTTAACTTAAAATTAGACAATGTTAATATTTATTAATATACTTTATTTAAAGTTTTTTCTTTTCTACGTGTTCACTGAAGAAATTAAGGGCAGTGCCTGTGGCTCACTCAGTGAGTAGGGCACTGGCCCCATATACTGAGGGTGATGGGTTCAAACCCAGCTCCGGAGTAACTGCAACAAAAAAATAGCCAGCGCTGTAGCAGACACCTGTAGTGCCAGCTACTTGGGAGGCTGAGGCAAGAGAATCGCCTAAGCCCAAGAGCTGGAGGTTGCTGTGAGCTGTGACACCACAGCACTCTACCAAGGGTTAATAAGTGAAACTCTGTCTCAAAAAAAAAAAAAAAAGAAATTAAAACTGAGATTGTTCTGAAACAGCAGGAAATATACCAAAAGCATAAAGTGTTGATCAACAAAACAACAATATGAGAGCAGATTTCAGTGGTGTGTTTCAAGTTGGTTAGTTAGCTTGTAAGTTTCAAAGGAGGCAAGCTGTGTGGAATCGATGTCGTACCTTCTGGGGTATGAAACTTCTGGAAGATGCTATTCAATAATTGTAATGAGATGGAAATGAGTTATAATGATGATCCTAGTTGTGCTAGAGATTTCCAGTGAAAGGGTACATCCTCCAGGGATTTTCCCCTTACTTGCTACACAGAAAAGTGTAACTCCTAGGTCCTTTGCAGTTAGGTGAACTGCAAAATCTTTTAAAATATAACCTCATAATTAGATTTAAAAAGTAAATGTGAGTTAAAATTATATATGTTTCCTTGGCCGAGAAATGGACAAATAAGTAAACCTCGTTCATTCTTAGAAGCCACATGTTAAGATGTCTTCATCACAAAATGGTAAGTTCTCTACTAGTACGGGTTTTTAGATGAGTTATGTGAACACAGTCCCAACCATTTCACAGCTATTTACTGAGAGTAAGAAACAAATGTTTATTTATAAAGCCACTGTGATGTTGGTCATTCTGCCTGATAAGGGAAGAGTACTCAGTAATAAGATGTTGCAAAATAGGAACTGGGAAAATAAGAGAAAAACCAGAGAAAGTGAGATGAGAAGATGGGATAAAAGTGTGTTTAGGATTGCCCATATGCAGACTCTCCAGTGTATCTCTGAATTTCATCTAGGCAGAAGTATGACTGGTTACTGGCTTCTAACTGAAACAAAGTAACCAATGAGAAAATCATGGCAATTTAAACATTTTTGCACATTTTGACTCTCGGCACTCTCATTACGGCTTTTAAAAAAATGCCATAAAGTACAATAATCATTGCTTAATTGATCATTTTCTTGGCACATAACACTGCATCTGACAATTCAGGGTGGCTTAGATTCAATTAACTATATTAATTTTTCATTCTTTGCCTCTAATTTTTATTTGGGAATATGGATTACTGAGTATCATTCAGGTTCTCAGGCTAAAGTTGAAAAGATTTAAGCATTTAATTAATGTATATTAATATTCGTCTATGCATTAGCACCTATTTAAATATGAGTTTGCAGAAAACCCCTCACAGACAAAAATTTTGTTATTTATGAACAAAGCAGCACATACTACATACTATGATGAATTATTTGGATATTTGCAACTATACTAAATATAAATGAAATATTGAAAAGTTCTCAATATGATTATTTATGTGCAGCTAAAAATATAGATCTTGTGATGAACGTGTGGCAGACATGGAGATGCCAAACTCAGATCCCTCTTTGAGACTTAACTGTACAATTTTGGGGGGTGTAGCTATCAGGCAGTCTCTAGCTGTTTGCTTTTTTATGGTTGGACTCGGCTTTGAACAAAGGTCACACTCTTTCCAGTATGTCCCCCAGACAGTGATGGCATCAGAAAGGCTGGCCTTTTCTCTCTCAGGCAGGACTTATTTAAAGGCCAGTCCTGGCTCTGGAGCTCCCCCAGCGAGCTGGCACAGATTGATTTCATCACATCTGCGCAAGTGTCTGATAACTCCTCCTGCCGATCCTGTTTTCTCCTGTTTTCTTTCTTATCTGTAATGCCCAAGACATGTTTAAATCTCCTAAGATAATTTTCATGTCTGTTTCCCAGAGAAGTTAACTAACACAGCATGACCAGACAATTTTGATTACAATGAACCAAAACCCAAAGTTTGTTTGTAAGTAATCTTCTTTGACTTTGAAAAATTATTGTATTTTAGGCTACTATATGTTTATGCTCTTTTTTATTTATTGTTTTAAGATCTGAATTTTCTTATAAGTGATATGTATAAGGATTATTAGACTTTTGAAAATAATTATCTTCTATAAATTGTTCTTAACAGGAATATACTTGAGTAGTTGACAATTTAGAATCAAAAAAATCTGATGTTATTCTGACATGCACATAGCACAACTTTGGCCATATGCTCTATTTTACATTCAAAAGGCTAAAAATTAGTGAACATATATTCTAAAACAAGTGCCACCTATATCTAACTTTGTGTTCATGGGTCAGGTAATTAACCTCTCCATCAATGTCTTCACCTAAAAATAGAGATAATATAAGCCATGTTAAAGTTGCTACGAAGATAAAATCATATAATGACTATAAAAGGCCTTTGAAGTTTTAACAACCTTGATTTTTTCCAAATTTTGTGGAGCAGCATTCACATGTAACAAATAAGTCACAAATAGTTTCTACTTACCCTCCCATGCAGACAAGATTGTTAAGAACTTTTTTTTTTTTAGCATTTCCCTTTTTAGAAAATTTTCAAATTATTGAGGGGCAGAAATGTTTTTGTTTCACAGATGCCTTATGGAATGCTTAAGGAAGGGCTTTTAGTGTGTCCATCACTAGGAAAGGTTCACTGTACCCAATTGGTTAAGTTTTTATCCCTTTACTTTCTTTTTTATTTCAAATCATAGCTGTGTGCATTAATGCAATCATGGGGTACAGTGTGGTGTTTTCACACACATTTTGAAACACTCTCATGAAACTGGTTAATGTAGCCTTCATGTCATTTTCTTAGTTGTTGAGTTAAGACATTCATACTCTGCTTTTAGAAAGA
>CAUYQV010016883.1:0-31598 GCA_963574575.1 Galagoides demidoff | reverse complement strand
CCAGCTACTTGGGAGGTGGAGGCAGGAGACTCGCTTGAGCCCAGGAGTTGGAGGTTGCTGTGAGCTGTGATGCCATGGCACTCTACCCAGGGGGATAGCTTGAGGCTCTGTCTCAAAAAAAAAAAAAAAAAAAAAAGAAAATGAAAAGTAGGATTGAATGGGTTCTGGGCAGTGCCTGTGCCTCAGTGGGTAGGGCACCAGCCCCAAATACCAAGGGTGGTGGGTTCAAACCCAACCCCAGCCAAACTACAACAAAAAATAGCTGGGTATTGTGGTGGGCGCCTGTAGTCCCAGTTACTCGGGAGGCTGAGGCAAGAGAATCACCTAAGCCCAGGAGTTGGAGGTTGCTGTGAGCTTGATGTCAGAGCACTCTACTGCGGGTGACAAAGTGAGACTCTGTCTCTAAAAAAAAAAAAAGATTTTAGAGACTCTGTCTCTAAAGAAAAAAACCCAAAAAAGATGGGTTCTCTACTCTATCTCTTTCTAGTAGTAATAGTCATTCGTAAATTTATGAACTCGTTGGGAGTAGATATCTCTATCTGTCTCAATGAGATGCACTGAAATTGTTTTTAATAGAATAATTATGTATCAAAAGTTCCAATATAGTTGTTTTGTTCAATTGTGTGCTGCTAAAATCCAGAAGAATATATACATTTTTTTTAATTTAAAGTCTAGTAGTCAGAGGAAAAAAAGTTTATATTCATATATGTGTCAGGATGATTGACAGAAGATTTTAATGCCTAAAAACATATCGAGATAAAATTCTAAGGGGGAGGAAAAACAGAAATAGCAGTTCAAGGAGATGTAAGAACAATGTAGAATTTCTGACAGTGATGGAAATTCTCAGTTATGTTAGAACGTAATTCTCCAATTACGTTAGAAAGCACATACAGTAGAATCTCTGTGTATTTTTTAAAACAGGTGACGGTGACGGGAAATGGCAATAGCAGAGGTAATAACTTCATGGGATTCATTGAAGACAGTGAGGCAGCTGCTTCATTTGCAAGTATCAGTTTCATAATACATTGGGAATCTTTTGCAATCAATCTTAAATAGAAATGGTGAACTGAAGTTTAGGTAAATTAGGAAAGTGTGGGGAAGTAGAGTTTTCAAAGTTTTTTTTAGAATGTAATAGGTGGAAAAGTTTTGAACACAGACTTGGGAGGTTAGCAGGGCTACACAGCGCCCCACTGCGTGGTTTGTCTTACAAGAGCTGCTCCCTCCTGAGCTCAGAGAGTTCCACTCAGGTTCCCTGCAGGAAAGGGAGAGGTCAGGTTCACAGGCCATGGTCAGGCAATGTTGCCCTTCGGACCACTTTGCTTGATCCTATTAAAGATGGCTCTTCTCTCAAAGTGTATTTACCAACAACACATATATTCGCCTTGTACTGAGCACTCTTCTAATTGCCTTGGAAATATTAACTCATTTAAGCATCATAAAAATCCTATGAGGTAGGTACTGATGTTCTCCCCATTTAACAGATGAGGAAACTGAGGCACAGAGAAATTACATAACTTGCTAAAGGTGGCGCTGTTAATAAATAGTGAAGCAGAACTTTTTACACGTTGATCTCTTTTTTAAGGGAGCAGAAGAGATTGTTGTGTTGTACTGATGGATCCTAACCGGTTTCCCCTCACCCCACCCTCCCCAATAGTTCCGGCTCCTGTTTCTATGCCCAACACTTGCCTGGCTCACAAATCGATTGTATTTACCTGTGGGGCTCCTAAGAGCTCAGTACAGCATTGAGATGCGGTTGGGGTTGAATTTCGATGGCCTGTTTCTTGGCACTCACGTTCATAGCCGGTGGATCATCATACAAATGCCTTATTCAGAAACCAAGGTGGGGGGGGTAATTAGTATTGCAGGTCGCTACTATAAGGCGTCAGAAAGCCTCAAACTATCCCAAGAAATGATTTTTCCTGGCCTCCTCTCCACAATCTCATAATTCCAATTTCAGATGTTTGGAGTGGGCAAAGTGCTCTTACAGTTTCCTTTACAGCAATGAGGAAAACGCATTACTCTGACAAAGCCGTGGGGGCGAGGAAACATTTTCCTGCCATCTGTCACTGTCTTCTCAAACGACTCCCATCGAGTTTGCCATTTGCGCCAGGCAGAGGGCATCAAAGGGGTGGCAAGAACTTTCAGGGCAAAAAGTACCTTCAGATGTTTGCCACTTTGCAAAACTAAAACTACTTTTAAATTACATGGCCTCCTTTGATGAGATTGTTACCGTTATAGTAAGTATGAAGTTCAATCCTCTATGCTGGAAGCTCCAGAGCTGAGCCAGTCCCCCACTCCCAACCCCCACCCGGGGTCCGCTGTATGGTCCTGAGGTGCCACCACGACAGAGCACGCCGTCTCCTTTGCCAAGGACTTCCTGCCACCATCTCCAAAGCACCCGTGGCTGGGATTGAGCGCGTCACGCTGTTGCTGCAGGTGCAACGTTTCAGCCAGCAGATCCCCACTGACAAGCAGTCCAAGGGCGTCTTGACTGTATCCTGCGACCCCAAGGGACAGGGCGTGCGGTCCTTCAGGAGGGGTAACCTAGTCAGCATTATCTGCTGTTTGCCTACCAAGGCCTCAACTTCACCTTCATGGATCAGTACAGGCAGATCTTCCTGGGGGGGGGGGGGGGCGCCGACAACCTAGTCTCAAGGGGGTGGCCAGGTTCACCTCCCTTTGCTTTGTGTACCCAGCAGCTTTTGCCAGAACCTGTTATGGGAACTGAGAAAGATTCTCTCCTTTCACCAAACCTTTACTCAGCCTCCTCTGTCTGAGTCCTCTGCTTGACTATATCTAACCTTCAACTTCCCCATCTAAAGACCCGGAATCTAGTTTGAGCAAGAATCCTGCTTGGTCATTTTAGGAAAATCTCCTCCCTGGGTGTCCGGTGACCACCCTCATGACAGCTCATCCCCCTGGCTTGCCTTAGAAGTCCTATCAGGTCAGTGTGGACAGAAACCCTTCATCCTCCATGTTTTCTCTTAGTAATTCTCCATTCACTGACCCGCCAGCCTGCTCCTTGGTTATAAATCCCCTCTTATTTTTGGACTGGGACTTGAATCCAGTCTTGCTCTCCCACTGCAGTGGTCCCTGCACCTGGAGCCGTAGCCCCTCTCGAAGACAGTCTACCATCTTTAACAGTGTTTGGACACATTTTTCTTTAATAGGACAAACCATCATGGGCTATGACTTCCTGGTAAGAAGGACACTGGGATGAGCCAGGGCCTGCCCCCTTAACCTCAGCACCCCAAAGATTAAATAGCCTTTGGTTGTCTCAGTTGTTGGGAGCCTCAAAAGATAGAGCTAGAGTCAAAACAAACTTGGGTTTTGACGGAGCAATCCCAATGTTAGGCCTGTGAGTGACGCGGAGGAACCCTGTCTGTAAGTCAAGGTGCGAACAATCCCCACCAAGAACTTGTGCTCTGACTCTTCCCTGCTCCTGCCCTGAAAAATTCCTATGGCCTAGTGATGTCATAGTGCAAAGCATTTCCCCCGTGTTTGCAGTGATGCTGGTGTGAATTCACCTGCTGTCAGTTGTTACGTAGCAGAGCAAGGATGGTTGCTGGCCGTGGTGGGCTGTTTTTGTAATGAAGAAAACGGAGGAAAAAAAAGAGGATGCTGACTTGGCGCCCATCGCTCAGAGGTTAAGGCACCAGCCACATACCCTGGGGCTGGTGGGTTCAAATCGGCCAGAGCCTGCTAAACAACAAATAAACTTTTATAAAGTCTGGCACATAAGATTATATACAGTACATAATACTTGATGAGGATGATATATGACTATTATCACTGGCTTGTATATTTATTATGCTGTGCTTTTTATAGTTAGTTACAGTGTATACCTTCTATATAACATTAAAACAGCCTTCAGGAGGCATTCCAGAAAGTACTGTTATCACAGGAGGTGACGGCTCCATGAACGTTATCGAACCCTGATGACCTTCCAGTGGGACAGGATGTGGAGGTGGAAGGCAGTGATATTGAAGACCCTGACCTTGTGCAGACCAAGGCTAATGCATGTGCTTGTGTCTTGCTTTTTAATAAAAAGATTCAAAAAATTTTAAAAATATTAAAAATGCAAAAAAGCCTAGAGAGGGAGACTATAAAGAAAATTTTTGCATGATGCACGTATGTTTTAAAGTGGTGGTGTTAGCAAAGGGTCCAAAAGTTGAAAAAATAAAAAGTTAACTCTTTTAACTTGATAAGTAAAAAAGTTATAGTAAACTAAGAAGAAATTCTTATTGAAGAAAGAATTCAAAAAAATAAATTTACTGTAGCTTAAGTGTGCAGTGTTTGAGTCCAGGGCAAAGTTCAGTAAAGTCCTAGGCCTTCCCATTCACTCACTGACTTACCCTGAAACCCTTCTAGTGCTAGAAGTTCCATTTATGGTAAGTGCCCTGGGTAAGAGGACCATTTTTATCTTTCATATGGTATTTTTACTGTATTCTTTCTATGTTTAGATATGTTTATATACACAATTTTTTTTTTAAGACAGAGTCTCACTTTGTCTCCCTTGGTAGAGTTCTGTGGGGTCACAGTTCACGGCAACCTCAAACTCTTGGGCTCAAGGGCTTCTCTTGTCTCACCCTCCCAAGTAGCTGGGACTACAGGTGCCTGTCACAATGCCTGGCTAGTTTGTTGTTATTGCTGTAGTTGTCACTGTTGTTTAGCAGGCTGGGCTGGGTTCATACCTGCCAGCCCTGGTATATGTGGCCAGTGCCATAAACACTGAGCTATGAGTGCTGAGCCTAAATGTACAGATATTAATACTTTGCTTTGTGTTCCAATTGCCTACAGTTTTCAGGACAGTCACATGCTGTGCAGATTAGTAGCCTAGGAGCACAAGGCTATCCTACATTGCCCACAGGCTAAACCACCTGGGTTTGGTCAGGAAACTCTGGTGTTCACACAACAAAACCTCCAAACGTTGCATTTCTCAGAAAGTATCCTTAGTTCAGTAACGCGTGATTGTGGAAATGTTGAGAGATTGAGGAAGGGAAGGGAGAGAGGATGTTCCTAGTGAGCTAAGGATACAGAGCGAGGGATGGAGGCTGCAGAGTTGGATGGAGGAGAATTTAGGAATTACAAGGGTTCTGGAATGTTGAGAATTGGGTTCTCTTTAATTTTTTTTGAAAAATGCAAATCAGAGACTAATATATTTTAAAAAGTCCTTTAAACTATCATATTTAGACTGTGCTTCTCTGGGTGTGAATTTGTGCTAATACTGGGCCATTCACACTGAGTTACAGTGAAAAAGAGCTTCAGGTTACAGAGAAACCTTAGCAATAATTAAAAACACATTTTTCCATTGATGGATAACATTCAGGGCTTCAGAGCAGGGATGGGTGCTGGTCGTATTGGGTTGTTTTTGTAGTGAAGAAAATGGAGGAAAAAATAGAGGACACTGGCTTGGCGCCCACAGCTCAGAGATTAGGGCACCAGCCACATACACTGGGGCTGGTGGGTTCAAACCAGCCTGAGTCTGCTAAACAAACAAATAAACAACAACAGCTAAAATAGCTGGGTGGTGTTGGCAGGTGCCTATAGTCCCAGTTACAAGGGAGGCTGAGGCAAGAGAATCGCTTGAGCCCAAGAATTTGAGGTTGCTGTGAGCTGTGACCCCATGTCACTCTACCAAGGGCAACAAAGTAAGATTGTCTCAAAAAAAAAAATTGTGGATATAAACATATCTAAACATAGAAAGAATACAGTAAAAATACCATGTTGCTGTGAGCTGTGATGCTATGACACTCTACCAAGGGCGACATACTAAGAGACTGTCTGAAAAAAAAAAAAAATAGAGGACACCATGTCAGAATATGTGAATTCAAAGTCCCATCTTGTCCTGTGCCTAAGGATGGCTGATGTGTGTGGTTGTGCTGAGCCTATTTCCATATCAGACTGGGTTTGAAGGTCAAGTGGGATCTATGAAACTCATCTATTCCAGCGTGTTCCACATCATAGAGACTCAATAAATGTTTATGCATTAAGAATTATAGATTAAATGTAAATGCATTTTCTGAAGTAAATGGGCCCTAAAATGTTCTTCAATGAGTATAATACATTAAAAATGCATACATTACTTTGAACCCACTCCTGAGTTAGTTAAAAAATATATGAGGAATATCTGATCAGTCTTTTTAAAAAATTAGGTTGCACAAATGTACTTTGATGAGATTACCCTAGGTTCCAACAGTGCTACGCTCTCTCTGCATCCCCTACCTCCGGCATAGAAAGATGTTTCTACAATGCTCATGTATTCATTAAACAAGTATTTACAGCCTTACTCCATGGGTGGCAGTATGTCTCACTTGGTAAAATGCTGATTTCTGACTACTGGATAGGGCCCTTCTAGTTTACAAAGTACTTCCACAGGACTATTTTATTTGAGTGGAATATAGGCCAGGTACTTGTTTTCTGTTTTTTTAATTTTTTTTTTTTAAGTGAATGAGAGCACAAAGTACTTAAAGATCTTTTTTTAAGATTCCACATCTAATAAATGGTAGAGGCAGCGTTTGAACTCAGAGTTTCTGACTTTCCAAGTGCAATGCTTATTTCTGTACTATCACATGTTATGGACTGAACTGTATCCCCCACAATTCATATGTTGAAGCCCTAAGCCCCAGGACCTCAGAATGGGACTGTATTTGGCCGTGGTGCCTCTAAGTAGGTAATTATGGTAGACTGAAGCGATGAGGACGGGCCCTAACCCAGACTGACCGGTGTCTTTATGGAGGTAAGGAGAGACAGCAGGATGCCTGCGCATGGAGAAAAGACCGTGGGAAGACATAGGGAGATGCCACTTGGAAGCCAAGGAGAAAGGCCTCAGAAGAAACCAAACTTGCCCATACCTTGACCTTGGACTTTACCTCTAGAATGATGAAAAAACAAATTTCTGTTGTTTAAGCCACTGGCAGCCCATGTAGATAATACCTCATGGTACCAATCTCATTCTGGTACTGGAAATGTCAGTGGCTCCCACTGGCCATAAAAAAAGGTCTAATTCCTTGGCATGGCATTTGGTACTTAGTCTCAGGACTCTGTCGCCTGTCTGCTGATTTCACTTCATCAGGACTTCCTTTTATGCTTCTGGCATAATTTCTTCTCCTTTGGGGGTATTTCTTTCCTATCTCTAGAGTCTTTTAAGGTATTAGTGGGTCTTTGAGGCCCAGATCAAATACCACCATCATCCTGAACTTCCATACTCACTTTGCAGTTCGTAAAATCTCTTTTCTTGAGATTAAAAGAACACACAGCCTCTGAAGGGAGACAACCTGGATTTTGAATTCTGCTTCTACTCTGTATGAGCTGTGTGACCTTGGGCAAATTACTTAACCTCTCTTAACCTCATTCCCTCCCACGAATATGGGGCTAACAGTTGCACCATTACACTGAAGTTGGGAAGAGTAAACAAAATGCCTGAAAAAGCATTCTGAGGAGTGTCCCTCCTCTTCTGGCATGGTAAGTGTTCAAGGCATATAATTTACTTTGTTACTATTCAACCTTTATTATTATTTTTTAATAATTCTGATTTTAATGTAATTTTTTTCTTATTTCTTAAAAGTTTTGTGATGTTTTATTTGTGCCAATATAAGAGAGCTTGGCTCTTTGTGTAAAAAAAAAATTGAAAATTTGAAATATCTGATTATAGATGTAATGCATGTTTTGCAAAAAATTCACTAAAAAACAAAAAAAGAGGCTGGGCGTGGTGGCTCATGCCTATAATCCTAGCATTCTGGGAGGCTGAGGTGGGCGGATTGCTTAAACTCATGAGTTCAATATCAGCCTGAGTAAGAACAAGACCCTGTTTCTACTGCAAATGAAAAACTGGACGGTGCCTATGGCTCAGTGATTAGGGTGCTGACCCCATATACCAAGGGTGGTGGTTTGAACCTGGCCCCAGCCAAACTGCAACAAAAAAATAGCTGGGTATTGTGGTGGGTGCCTGTAGTCCCAGCTACTCGGGAGGCTGAGGCAAGATAATCACCTAAGCCCAAGAGCTGGAGGTTGCTGTGAGCTGAGACGCCCCAGCACTCTACTGAGGGTGAGACTCTGTCTCTCAAAAAAAGGGAAAAAAATGAAAAACTCAGGCAAGAAGATCACTTGAGCTCAAGAGTTTGAGGTTGCTGTGAGCTATGAGACTCTGTCTCTAAAAAAAGGGGAAAAAAATGAAAAACTCAGGCAAGAAGATCACTTGAGCTCAAGAGTTGGAGGTTGCTGTGAGCTATGATGACACAGCACTCTACCCAGGGTGAGGGAGTGAAACTATCTCAACAAACAAACAAGCAAAAACAGAAAAAGTGAAGAAAGAAAAAAAATCATTTATAATCCTGCCATCAGGGTTATCCACTGTTAACATTTCGGTGTTCCTCCTGTCTTTCTCCTAGGTGTAAACACATGATTTTGAAACAAAAATGTGATCATGTTAAACAATGCGACTGTCAAAGAACCGTAAGGGTAGACACTGGTTTATATTAAGAAATACAGTCTGCTCCAGAGGTTCACACTGATAGCTTGTTCTCATTCAGTTTGTAGTTTACACAGTGTTAAAAAAAAATCCAATTTTTATAAAGTCAGGATATTATACAGAAAAATCACCTCCTCCTGCTTTGGAAAATCTGAAGCTCCAGCCACCATCGGCCCGAGTTCAGGACGTTGGGTAGTTGCTAAAACTGAGCCGTGCTTTTGCCTCGAGGTCACAGCTCACGTACAACTCACAGAATTTTCTGTTTATTGTGGCTGTTTCTATCTGTGAACATGTCTACTCTCAACTGGAATAAGCAATCTTAAAGCAGGGTGTATTCTATTTTATTTTTTGACCTTTAGGCCCAAAGCTATGGTCTGAATATTTGCATTCTTCTAATCAGAATGTCACACATTGAAATCCTAATTCTCAACGTATTAGGGATGGGCCTTTGGGAGGTGATTAGACCAGAAGGGTGAACCCCTCATGAAGGGCATTAATACTTTTATCAAAGAGGCCCCACAGAGACTCATTGCCTTGTGAGACCAGCCAGACGATGCCATTTCTAAACCAGGAAGCAGGCCCCACCAGCCACTGAATCTGCCAACCAGCATATTGATCTTGGATTTTCCAGCCTCCAGAGCTGTGAGACATACATTTCTGTGGTTTATAAACTATTCAGATTATGGCATTTTGTAACAGCTACCCAAATGGACTCAGGTAGGCCCTCAGTGCTTCCCACTTCCTGAGATCTTATGATTATATGACATAAGTATCCAAGTGAATGGATGATCTTGTGATAGTTCTCATATTCACATATTCACATTATGAGTGTATGAGGGATTCTGGATTGCCCCCCCTGCCCCCAGACCAAGAGCATTGGGCCCCTCCGTCCCTTGCAGTGCTCCAACAGCTGGGCAGACTGGGGCTCCACCTACATTGGTAACTTTGGGGAGTTTGACATGGTTTTTCCTTTTTATTTTTAAATTTTATTTATTTATGATTTATTTATTTATTTGAGACAGAGCCTCAACTTGTCACCCTGGGCAGTGAACAAACAACTGGGCACAACCTCAAACTCCTGGGCTTGAACAATCTTCTTGCATCAGCCTCCTGAGTAGCTGGGGTGTAGGTGCCTGCCACAATGCCCAGTTAATTTTCTATTTTTAGTAGAGACAGGGTCTCACTGTGCTCAGGCCTGGAGCTCAAGTGATGCTCCTGTCTTGGCCTCCCAGAGGTGTGAACCACCTCGCCCAGCATGGTCTTTCCTTTTTAAAAGCTTTCAAAATGTGATACACAGTAATCACACACTTCCCACCAAAATGCAGCCAGCTCTCAAGTGGAAGATGACAGCTCTTGAATAACAACACTAAACCTTTCAAAACATCTACCATCAGGGGAGAGTAAAGCAAAAAGACATCTGTCATCATCTACCGGGGCCACGCTTGGTCTTTTGATTCTTTTCACTGTCTTCTAAGCAACGTGAGTGTTTTCCAGCACTGCGGGATACACTCTGCCAGTCCCTGGTGGGCGTTGGAGCTCATAGTAGAAGCTGGATCTCAGGGACAGCAGGAGAGATGCTCGGCGGCTCCACCCTCCTTGTGGCACGTGAAGTCCAACCACAAGATAGGAGGCGGGTCCTTTAATCCTACACCCAAGTCTTGGCTTCCACAATCCAATCCTCCAAAACTTGGGCTTATGTAACTTATTTGTTTATTTTAAAGCCAGTCCTGTCCAAGTTGAGAACATTTAAAGCTTTCTTTTAGAGGAAATTTGGAAACCAACATTATCATTAACTAAATCGACACGCAATGGTTCTGTAAAAACACCAAGCGGCTCAGTTCTGAGGACTTTTATCATCATGTTCCTGGTGGAATTACGTCGCGTTGTGGTTTCTCAAAATCGTTCTGGGATTTTGTCTCTCTCTTTCCTCTCTCTGTCTCTCTCCCATAAATCATGGGGCCTGAGACTTTCTGGTGTGTTTGAGCTCCCTCCGTTTGATAAGGAGCCATGGAGTCCCTATTGTAGAATTGACCCCAGTCTTCTCCAAGTGGTTGAAGCACGGCAAAACAGAAAACATTATAAAACACTTATCTCTGGGTCAGATCTGATGTCATTTTAGATCAGATTCTACTAGACGTGAAGGAACCGGTGCTAAAGGTCTGATAAAACTGTGTGTGTAGGAGATATTCTCTGCCATGTTATTTCTAAAGGTTCAGCAAGAGGAGAATAGTTAAATAAATTATGGCCATGCTCAATGTAACCATTAAAGATTCATCAAAGTCATAAAGATTCTTTGAAGGGTCTTTAAGGATGTGAGGGAAGTATTTATGATTTGTTAGATTTTTAGAAAGTGGAACAAAAAGTCACATATGATGGATGAGGCCAATTCTGTTCATTTCATGTACAGAAACCCGCCACAATTTTAGGAAAGCCTATATGTCTGCATGATGGAACTATGGGTAGTTTTTATTATTTTCTTTGTACGTTTCAAACTTTTCTACAGTGAGCATTTAATACTTTGATCATCAGAAAATCAAATGACTTTCCTGGTGGTGGTGGATCTGGACTCACATTTTCTTTAGATGCCGTTCTCCTTGGTCCTAACTCCCCTCCATTCTCCCATGGGTCCTTCCCTAAGGGTCTGGAGGAAAAGGCTGGGGTTTAAGATGAGGAGGGTAAAATGCGCCTTGCAAAGGACGTCTCCCAGGTCTGGTGAGGCAGCCTGGTTCAAACAAGGCAACCGGGCTGCTGACGCTGAGCGGGAGAGGCCTGGCTTACTGTGGGGCCAGCCAATTCCTTCAGTCCTGTGGGTTTCCTCCATGTGTTAAATGACTGTAACAGGACGCGAAGCTTCTCTTGGACCAGTGTCCCATGACCTCATCTACCACTGCCTGTCCATGTGAGGGTGAAGTGCCCCCTCCGAGTGCTGCAGTGCGGTGTGGAAGGGGAACTTGAGCTGGGAGCAAGGAATGAGTCTTTTCAGAAGTGTTTATCGGCACGGAACTGCTGTTATTTACCAATCATGGCCATCATTCAAGTCCATGGCACTGCCAACTGTTCACTGCAGGTTTAGCTGTAATAGGCGTGAGGCGTCCAGGAGTGCCCCCAGCCTCACGGAATGCCTCAGTTTCCTCCAGTTACATTCCATCCATCCCTCTAGTTTAAGGCCTGGACTCTTGGGTGGTGTTATAGAGCTAGCACCAGTCTTAAAATCACTGGGTCTGCTAGAAAATCTCGTCTCGGTCCTGCCACCCACAAGCACTGTGGCTTTGGCCGAGTTGCTTAATCTGCCTAAGTTTCATTCTCCCCACCTTTGAAATAGGAATAATAAAGATGAATCCAGGGGGTTATGCTTGGGAGGATGGCTGCTGGATTTAGCAAATAAAAACCGACACCTGTGACATACACGTACTAGTAAATTATTTGTTGTGTATCGGACATTCCAGTTTAACAGAGTGTCCTGCATTTCATCTGATAATCCTATTCTTGAAGCTGAAATGTTGAGATTTACCTGAAAGCCCTGCCTGTGGCTCGATGACCTCCCTTTTCTCTGCTCCTTCCCCTCTCAGGGTGGTTCCCACAGGTGACAACTACCTTCCCTTTCCACAGCAGAGGGGATGGAGACCAACCGAGGAGGGCAGGTCAGGGGGCTCAGCTGGGACATTTCCGTGAGAATAGTAAGAGAGCAGGTGATAGATGGCTGGCCTGCTGCTAGCCCTCTGCCTGACGACATCTTTAAAGATTTTAGCAAAGTATCCTTTGGTGCTGTGCCTTTAATGTAGGCCATGTGCTCTGTGGAAGCCTGTCTGTGGGAGTGACACACAGTCAGGAGGAGCCCCGGGTGGGGACAGCAGCCCCAGGAAACCCCTGTCTAGGCAGGATCATTCCATTGGCTTTAAAGGTTACTATTGAGTGTATTAGACATAGGGACTTTCCCCGAGGTGTTTTTACAAAAAAGAGGTTAAGGTAACTGGGTGCCCTCGAGACCTCAGTGCAACTTGGAGGAACCCAGGGTATCAACCGAGGTAGGGCTTTGTTTCTGTTCCTTTCTATGTTTTTCTGCTCCCTTTTTGTGGCTCCTCCCTGGGGCTTCCCCCAAACTCAAATGCCCTCTGGCTTAAGCTCCCCAAGCTCGTGGGGATGGTGATGGACAGGTGGTAGGTCAACTTGCTGGCGTTCTGGGCATCCCAAGCTTCCCGGGAGCCCTCAGAACCTCAGGGTATAATTTTCCTCCTCTGAGCATCTGAATTCCAGGCGAGGAGTTCAGCTGTCGTCGGCTTTAGGGAATTTTTCCACTGGGATTGAAATTGGGGCCAAGAAGCCACAGGTCTGAAGAAGGCATTCTTTTCTGCTGTTTAGAAGCATATTCCCTCTAGTTCCAGCATTAGAAAATGGTGCCTTTACCCAGAGTCATAGATGAAAGTTTGGAATTTCATTGCATGCATAATGAGAAGACATCACGCCACGTTTCCTAATCTCTGCCGTGATTTTTCCCCACGTGCCTTTCCCATCTAAAAGTTACTAGCTTTCTTTA
Organism: Galagoides demidoff; assembly: GCA_963574575.1. NCBI lineage: Eukaryota > Metazoa > Chordata > Mammalia > Primates > Galagidae > Galagoides > Galagoides demidoff. Next base: position 18,594 of record CAUYQV010016883.1, on the reverse strand, counting down.
AGGGAATTCGCTTTCTAAAATCTTTTTTTCATCCTGAGCAACAATACCTATGAAATCCAGAGATTGATTCGCCCGATATATGTTTCTCCCCTAATAAGTGAAGATAAATACAGAAATTGTGAAAATGCACATCTGTGTAGCACGTAAAGCTGTCTTTTGGGCACTTGGCTCTCCTATGCATGAGGTTATTCGAAGCTAGGGATTCCTGCCTTATCATTCAGCTAACAACAGCCAGATCTGAGTGAGAAGTTACTCTATGGCAGGCATTGGACTAAATCCTCCCAGGAGGTGCATAAAAAAGGTATTTTCATTGGCCCCATTTTCTAGATAAGGAAGGAGACTTAGGTAAAGGAAAGGTCGTATCACGAGTCAGGAAAAGCCCGATTCAAACCCGAGCAGTCTGAGTTCAGAGTTCACGCAACCATCTCTCTCCAACCTCTTGGGAAAAAACAGGTATTGCTACCACCACTTGCCGGGAAATAGAGCAAGCAGCGGTCCTCTTGAAGAATGAGTTCATTCAGGGCTGAATGGTACACACGTCTTTCCCAGAACTTCTAACCTATTGCATGCAGTTCCCGACTTGCAGAGGGGCTGACTTCCAAAAGTTCATTTAAAAGCAATTTCCCAGCCTCCTTCCCCACTGTGGTACTTTGTACGCACCTCTCCTGTTACACTCATCACGTTGTCTCCTAGTTACTTACACATCTCTCTTCTTCACAGGACTCAGGGCTGAAGGGCAGGAACTTTGCCTTATTTATTTTGATATCCCCACAGCCTAGCCCAGTGCCCAGCCCGGGGAGAAGTATACATAAGTATACGCGCTGTATTAAATTACAAGTCATTTGTTTGGAACTCAGCACGCATTTCCCCAAAGAAATGCATTATAAATGGGAGTGGAAACATTAGTTTCCAACCAGCCCACAAACGTTTATTTAACCCATCTCACAGCCTACCCAGAGCCCAAGAAGATATCTGGAGGATGGGACAGAGGTGGGTGGGGAAAAGATAGACATCTTTCTTCCCCTTAAATGAATGCTATGTTGGTCAGAGTGCATCTTGGACTATCTCCAAACTGGCCTTTATCTACATCTTCCACTTATAGGATCCCTGTCTCCAAGCTCCATTCTGAAACTCCACCCCAATTCTTTTTGCAGATAACCTATCTGCCCTGCCCTTGAAATTCCAATTTCTTGCGTACAGCTGAGGTCGGTTGATTTTCAGGAGGAAAACAATCTGCCTGGGTTCATTGTTGCTAATTTGTGAACGATTCCTTCTAAAAGCCCTTCCATGCCTCCCACCTCCCTTGCCAGCCAGATGACTGTGTATAGGGCAGTGGTTAAGATGAAGGGACTGAGAGACCAACCTGGCTTTGATCTGGGTTCTCCTTCTAAGTTATATGGCCAAGTAGTAATGTGACTTTTCTGAGTCTCACTTCTCTCATCTGTAAAATGGGAATCACTGTAATTCTAAAGAGAGCGAATACTTTTATATTGTGTATGAGGCCCAGTTCTAAGAACTTTTTAATTATTGATTTACTTTCTCTTTACCACAACTGCCTAAAGCAGCGACTCTTAACTATTGTAAAAGAGAGTGATGGTACAAAAGACATTTCTAATGGTGAATTGAAATTAATTATTATTTATTCCCTACTTTTCTTCTTTCCAAAAGGCTTTGAGGAAAGAATTTCTGGCAGAAGGGATGAGAGAGGACAGTCATTCCCAGGAGAATTTTTCAGGGCAGAGAGAGTGTGGGCTGCTGCCGCATCCCCTATGGCTAAAAATTTATCCTGAGACTCCATTTCCTTACGTTGTTCCTGTTTCCACAACTTCTTCCCTTCCTCTGCCTCTGAATGTGTGGAATCTGCAAGTGGTCCAAGTTTTTTTTTTTTTCTTTCTTTTTCTATCCCTTTCTTTCTTTAAAAAATTCTTTTTCACAGAGCCCGTGGCAGCTGCAGGGTGGTGGGGGCTGCGGATGGTAGCAGCTGTTTGTATGTATGGGACCTCTGTAGTCTTTCTTTGTGGGCCCGGGGCTGTCTGTGTATCTCACAAGCTACCACCTGGCAAGACATTTAGTTCCATCTATGTTACTGAAATGTTTCCTGGATGACATCAGAAATGCTCAAGGGCGGAAGGAGCTTGGAGATGCGGGTTTCCAGCCCCTCACTGCCCTCCTGTCTTACACTGGAACATTCCCCAGCTCAGCTTAGCAGACACTTTGGGATTTCCTCTCCAATACTCCCCTCCCCCTCCAGCAGATGCAGAGCTCTTAAAGCGAGTGGGGTGTACACGGCCACAGACCCCACCGTGGAGTCACAGTGAACCCCGAGCTTGCCGATGGCAGCCAGGCTCACTCCTTGGCCCCTGTGCCTTGTGGTGTCTTTTTGAAGAAGTAACTTCACTTCTCTGGGCCTCAGTTGCCTCTTCTGTCACACAGAGGAGGAGTGGGCTGCACTGTCTTGACTTCCTCCGAGCTTTGGGACTCTGATTCTCTGACAGAATGCCTGGGAGAGATGGCTGTTGACCTTCCTGATGACCCCAGAGGTGGACAGCCCATTCTGACTGTTTTCAGCCTGTTCAAATGACTCCTCTCCCCCAAATTGAGAATTTCCCCCCCTGCTAACTATCTATTTCTTGGCCTAATTTGATATTTTGTTGTTTTTCTTAGGCGCTCTGAAAATATGGATGGAATTCTACCCTATGTCCCTAGCTCGGTGACCCTTTGTGCACCAGGCAGTGACATGCCTGCACTGTAACCCAGATGATTAGATGTCAAAGACTCAGTCGCTGTGACGACCTCTTTTTACGTGACCTTTCTAGTGAACAGCTATTCCATATGCACCTTAAATAAAAATAGGAAGGAAAATGTGCTCGTTTTTACGTGTGAAGAGATTCCAGATCAGTGAGCCTAACGATATCTTCGACAGTATCGTTCATAATTTTCATAGTCACTAAATGGAAGAGTCATGATCCAAACCCAGGTCCTTTGAGTCAAAGCCCAGTGTTCACGTTGCAGGAGCATGTGTGCATATAAACCCCCCTCCACTCCCAAACATCAGCTACGCCCAGGGACTTTCTCCTGTATAGCAGGCACCTTAGGTGCTCTGCATACAAGGTCTCGAGTCCTTGTAGCAACTGTGCAAACGGGGGCCATTGCGATTGTCAGTTTAGAGATGGGAAAAACTCAAGTTTGGAGAGCTAGCACATTAAAGCTGGCCTGATGTCCACAGTACACTAACGGCAAAATTCAAATCCAAGCTCATTCTTTTGACACTGCTACCTCTTGCCTAAGTAGGCATCATCTGAAACAGCAGCCAACACGGTTTAATTTTTAAGAATTTTAACGATCTCACGAATTATTTTTCCATGAAAGTACACTTCACAAAAATTACTGCTTGATTGCACTTAAGCACCTTACAACTTACAGCCAACTCACACCTCATGCAGCTGCCCTTGAATTTTCTCTTATGTGTCCTTCTGCTTCTTAGACTTTCTTGCCTAGATTTTATTTTCCATTATTTCAAACATATTTTTAATTGATTTTTTGCCCCTCCTCCCTTAAAATATTTCCACTTCGATTTTAGGAGATGGTCATTTAAAGTGGGTGTGGTAGTCTTCGTTAGAACTGAAATGATGTTGAGGAGAAGAATGGGATTCTCGCTAACCTCCCCCTTCCTCACCCAGATTGTGTCTCCCAGGATCATTTTACATGTGTTCATAATCCATTTTCCCGACCATTTTACCTGACTAAGCCTTGCCCCTTTTGATCTATATATCCTTTTTTTTTGAGACAGAGTTTCAAGCTGTCGCCCTGAGTAGACTGCCATGGCATCACAGCTCACAGCAACCTCAAACTCTTGGGCCTAACCTCAAACTCTTGCCTTAGCCTCCCAAGTAGCTGGGACTACAGGTGCCCACCACAACACCTGGCTATTTTTTGTTGTAGTTGTCATTGTTGTTTGGCAGGCCTGGGCTGGGTTTGAACCCGCCAGCCTTGGTGTGTGTGACCAGCATCTTAGACGCTTATCTACAGGTCCTGAGGCACCCTGAGAGAGTTTTGTACACAACTTAAAGTAATGCCCATCCAGTAAGTGATGCCATTCTCTAGCTCCTAGTCAGAGGGTCAGAGTTTAGAGCTGGGAAACCACTGGCATTGTTTCCTAAATATCCAGCATAGGATATCGGCCTAGGACAGTAGGCACTTAATAATTATATATTGAATGTTTGCATAAATGAACAAATTTATACCAAATGATGAGACTATTCTTGTCTCTCAATTAGATTACCAGGATAAGGATACCAAGGGTATCCAGGCTTTTTCTTTTCTGCTACACATTGGAAGAAGACTTGTCTTGAGCCACACATTAAATACACAAACAATGATGAAAGCTGATGAGCAAAAGAAAAGGTCCATGCAGACCTTTCATGATATTCAACATCACAGATAAACAAAACAGTCCTTGAATAATCCCCTGGGCCACGGGTTGCACACCTGCATGAGAAGATGAACTTTAAACTAGTTCGTTAGAACAGGGGTGCTTTCTGGACTACCCCAGGCCTCCCTGGTTTTCATGCCTCTAAATTCCTACTGGTCTCCTATGAAATCTCACACCTTCTGGCATGGCTGTGAATCCTGGTAGTCTTCTATTACAGAGGTAACATGAGGTCCCTGTATTTTCCGGTGGAAGAACACGTTTTTTAATGTGAGCTCTTTTTGTGCAGTTCTATGATGATCATGAACTTTTGATATCCACTGACTGAGACAATAAAGACACAGGGACATGACAAATTCAGTCAAACTTTTAAATGGACTTATAGTTAAATGATCACAACTGCATCCACGTGCTTTGGAAAACACACAGACATGTCTGAGATTTGTCAAATGAATGTATGAGTAGGAAGAGAATAAAACTTAGGAAACGGCATTTGAGGTCCATATGGATTTGTGACCCTTCTGTTATAGCCCCATTCCCTAGCTCCTAGTTAGAGGGCCAGAGCTCAGAGCTTGGAAACCACTGGTATTGTTTCCTAAATACCCAGTACACAGTAGGTATTTAATAATTATATATTGAAGGTTTGCATAAATGAATGAATTTATACAAAATGATGAGAATAGTCTTGTCTCTCAAGTAGATGGCAGTTATGAGGACAGCAAGATTGTGCTCCCAGCAGAGCCCAGCACTGGGCTTTGAGACAGTAGTCTGCTTTTGGATGGATGACCAACTTGGTTAGTATCACCCACCAACAAAAACATTCTTTGAGGAGCTTATTTAAAAGAAACATTCGAAATTTTAAATACCCAAAGGGACTGGGTATTTAATGGCTTTGATTCCAAAACACTCTACAAGGCAAGGAAAAGAAAGTGTGGACTTAGAAAATTACAAGTAGACACAAAAGGCTCTAAGGGGGAGGCTGCTTTTCTGGCCTGAACTTACACAGAAGAATATGTTGTTGGTGGAACAGATGGCATACCTTTTGCAGCCTGGACACGGTCTACTGCTGACTGATTCCCCAACCTCATCAGAGAGAAGGCACACTCACGTGCAGAGATTGGAAGGGCCAAGTAGATGGTTGACTCATTACCCCTTGAGGTGGCAGTGGCAAAAAGCAATTTACTTATTCCTAAGTCATGAACTAAAGCACATCACATATTTTTCTAGGCAACATGACATAGACAACTTTTGGGAGGGTTCACTCACCTCACCAGTGCTGGACAGAGCAGTTCAATCATTGCAAAGACAAACTCTTGATGCAAGTTCTTCTGGAAGACTCTGTCGTGAAATGCTGCAGAAAGAACTTCTTCCACCTAGAAACCAGTGGCCACTTTGCCTGGCAGCAAAGGAAGTGAAAATGTCAAAATGAAGAAGAAGAAATTCAACATTCTGAGGGGAAAAATGCAGACACAAGCCTTTTTGTGTGTGGTGGTGGGGGGACAGGAGGGAGTGGAGGGTTCAGAAGCTCTTTGATTACAGAGGGTATCTGTAAAGGCAAACAAAAATTAATCTCTCTGGCTTCTTGTTCCTTAGCTTATCCTGAAATATGAGGCCTTATTTCTACATAAGAGCAGCCTGGAAAACAAATCACCACAGGAAAAAGGGAAAGAAATGGTGCTACAGCTGCTTTAGGTTAACTTACTCTCTTTCATGTTTTGTGGCGGCCTGGACATTCCTGACCTCAGTTATTTCTGTCCAGCTCAAATCATTGAGTGAATATTTGATTCTCCCCATTCTCGACGAGGCCTTAGCCATCATTTGGCTCAGATTCCCAGTCTTGGAGCTCTCAAAGGTAGAGTGACGTGATGTGCCATGTTGCGGGTCCCGCTGACCATACTGTACACACCACACCTGACACCGTCAAGCTTAACCCCTTGAACAGAGGTTCACCCCCCTGAAACACAGCTGTCCTCTTCTGAGTGTCCCTGTCCCTCTTGTCAGCCTGAAGGGACACTCCATCTGTGTGGGGGTCTTGTTTGCAGGCTTGGTCCCTGGACTGTGCATCCTGAGTTGACTACTGGACCGCTCAGCCTATGCCAAAAGCATGCACTCTGAGTTTGACTGTCCAAGCCATCCTTAATAGCTGTGTGACACAGGCAAGTTACTTAACCTCTCTGTGTCTCAGTTTATTCATCTGTATAATGTGGATACTGTGGCACCTCTCTCCTAGGACCCTTGAGAAGATTCAGTAGCAATACATGTGAAGTGCCTAGAACTGTGTTGGCCACATGGTAGAAGCTGTTCTTCTTATTGTTATCATTCTCACGTATGGTATGATTATATCTTCTTCCCCTGTAGCCTCATTTTACAAGATTGTAAAAATGACACTGACACTGAACATGTAAACAACGGAAGACAAGGGATGGATATGTTAGCAGTGTGACCTTGGGCGACGTTTGACCTCTCTGGCCTTTTCTAACTCCCCCTAATGACATCATCCTGATCACAGACTTACTGGCCTTGTCATAGGGTGGCCAGTGTGTCCTGATTTGTCCAGTGCTTTGCTGGTTGCAGCCTGGAAAACCCCACATCCTGGGAAACCCCTGTCACGGGCAAACTGGGACAGTTGCTTGTCCTTGGTCTCTGTGACCACCCCTGTGTTCCAGGGTACACTAACAACTAATCCCTTGGGCATGAGGCTCTCTGTCCTATATCCCACCTCACCAGTGACAATGGATAGGGCACCTGGCACAGACATTATTGATAGTTTGTGCCAGTTCATCTTCCTCCCTCACCTCCTTCTTCACTGGCAGAGTCCTGATTTTGTTCTTTTGTTCACCCACTGAATGGCTATGTGCCCAGAAAAGGTGACCTTAAACCCACTTTACCACGGTGCGGGTAGAGCTTAATTGATCCAAGTTCAGCATGTAATTCTAGTCTCCTTACTGGAGACTGAGTTAACTGAGACTGAAAGTGATGAGCACTGAGGTGGTATCACCAGCTGCAGAGGTTGTAATGGAGTGGTGCCCCCCTCTCTTGCCCCAGGACTCCTATGCTGAACTTGGGTGTTTGTCTACCCAGCAGGGGTCCCCGGGAACTGGTTCTGGGACTCCTGCCTTGCTGGCTTAATGCCCTTACCTTTGCACTGGTGCTTATTCTGTAATATATCATTCCTACATGTGACCTACTTCTGGCCACAGGTGGCAGCAGTAACAGTTCCTTCCGCTTTCCTGAGGACGGTGGCCCCTGGGGTAGTGACCAGGGTTCAGGCGAGGGTATAGCCACAGTGCTGGTGTCCGCAGTGGCAGACACAGTGGGATCCTTGTCAGGCAAGTTCTGCGGTGTGATTCTGGGCACTGCCTCTAAGCCTCACAAGTGCCCTGGTCTTTTAGGGAATTCAACCTTCCAACAGATACCTTTTCTGCTGAAATCACAATGCCAATTAGCTTTTGTATGTGCTATACTATTCAAAACCAAGTGGCATAAAATGATAACCATTTATCCATCAACCTGTGCCTGTGGTCAGCTGCCAGGTGGGCTGCAGCCGGCAGATCTGGGACAACCTCAGCTCCATGTGGCCTCAGATATTTACGGACAGATTAACTCAAGCTTCACCATATAGGGGTCACATAGGGGTGGCCACATTCCAAGGGAATGCAAGTGTACAAGGCCTCTTGAGGCTGAGTTTCAGGACTGGCACAAGTCTCACTTCTGCATGTTTTATTGGTTAAAGCAAGTCACAAATCCAGCCCAGATGGGTAAAACAGGTACTGGTAGCACAGCACTTGGCAAAAATTCATAATCCTCCAGTGCTGGTGTTTGGTACTCCAGCTGACTCAACATGGTGGGAGATCAGAGCAAGAGAGACAGAAGGAGGCCATCTTCCTTTCAATAGACTGAGGAACACTATGGGGGGACCAGAGTGGATCTGCCTGGTAGGCTGCCTCAATTCTGGGAGCAAAGACTGGTTTGAGGGAGGTGCATCTGAGGAAGGCTGTGAAAGTCCAGCAGGCACTACTTAGCTTCCCTGGAAGTTAGATGTGATGGTGCAGGGTTCACCCACTCTCTTTTTCTCTGCCCCAGAAATCAACATTGTTCTAGCTGATAGCTTCCCCATCAATCTCTTTTCCAGAAAAATGAGCAACCCATCTCCCCCACTCCAGTGTGGACATACATGAGGACTCAACTTATGTTGTTTTACACCTCTGGGATGTGGGGATTGTTTGTTACTGCATCATTAACTATCTTATGCTGACTGATACAGTATTTAATGAGATACCAGTCCTAGTGGATATTGCATAAAAAATAAAGTTTTGTTGGTAAGTAAATTTGGGGACGATAAGTTTCAGCCTGACTAGAAACTGCCTCTCTTATCTTCTCTTCTACCTAGTTGTGTCCATGTGGTTGAAGTCAGGCTAGTGGGATGAGGCACAAGAGATGTGTGTAAATTCCATGGTATTTTCTCCTTCTCCTTTTTTTGAGACTCCATTACCCCAGCTAGAGTACAGTGCTAGCTCACTGTAACCTCAAACTCTTGGGCTCAAGTGATCCTCCTGCCTCAGCCTCCTGAGTAGCTGGGATTGCAAGAACATATCATATCTGGCCAGTTTTTCTATTTTTTTTGTAGAGATGGGGTCTCACTCTGGCTCAGGCTGTTCTTGAACTCCTGTCCTCAAGCCATCTTCCTTCCGCTCCCCAAAGTGCTGGAATTGCAGGCATGAGCCACCACACCAGGTCATGTTATCTCCTTAGAGAATAGCTTCCTCCCCGGGATTCTGTTTATTTCAGTTTTCCCTGCCTGAAAAATGGCAACCAGTGGTACAGTTTTGGAAGTCACGTGTTGAGGATGGACAGCTACTTGACCAGCCATCTCCGTACTGATACATGAAAGAGAAATCAATGTCCCTTCTATGTTAGGCATTGGATTTTAAAGCTCTTTGTTACGGCAGCTGAGGGTGTAGCTTAATTAATATCATATTACATCTTCCTCCTGGAGATTCATGGGGTTCTGTAAGCACACTATAGATTCTGAGATGTTCTGCAATAAAGAAATCAGTTCAAATCTTATTTATTGACCAAATCTGTCTCTTTTTTTGTGTGTGTAACATCTATTGACATCCATACTTTGGGAAATTTTCCCAGAGAGATGGCCTTTATACAAAGATACTTTTTGGTATGTGCTGGAATAGCCTCATCTTGGTAGCAAGGGAAGACTGTGGAATGATCATTTCTAATGATTGATAGTAAGGGGCATGACGCCAGCTAACACCCACCTCAACTTAGCCTCTATTTCTTCTTTGAAAAGTAGCCAGATGGCTTGGCGCCTGTGGCTCAAGTGGCTAAGGCACCAACCACATACACCTAAGGTAGAGGGTTCGAATCCAGCACGGGCCCACCAAACAACAATGATGGCTGCAACCAAAAACTAGCCAGGCATTGTGGCAGGTGCCTGTGGTCCCAGCTACTTGGGAGGCGGAGGCAGGAGACTCGCTTGAGCCCAGGAGTTGGAGGTTGCTGTGAGCTGTGATGCCACATCACTCTACCCAGGGGGACAGCTTGAGGCTCTGTCTCAAAAAAAAAAAAAAAAAAGAAAAGAAAAGTAGTCAGATAGTGAAAAAAAGCTGGACCTTGGGCAACAAATCTAGACTTGAATAAACACTCTTTGGACCGTGGGCAACCTTCTTTACCTTTCTAGATCTCTGCTTCCTCATTTGTAAAAAGAGAACACTGGTGCCTTCTTGACAAGGTTGTTTGGATCTTATATATGAAAGTGTGTAGCTTGTAAGGATCTCCTTATCCCCTCCGATTCCTCTCTGTGTCTTTGTGCAATTTCTTTCAGTGTCTCCCAATCCTTCGAACAAGGTTCACCCTGAAGTCTCTTCTAAACCCTCCCCTCCCAAGTAAAAGTAAAAGCAAAGAACAGTTAGATAAACGTTTTTCCTTCTATTACCTGCATGCTGAAAGAGACTAAAGAAAGGGAAAGTTTTCTTAAATGTTACAAGGAAAATTATTAGCTCCCATTTGGGCTGTGGGATATTCAGGAAGAGAAGTGACACTTAGTTCCTCATCTTTTCAGGATATGAGTGGCATTAGGCAAGTGGTGAACAATCAGATCTGCTTGTGGGTTTTCCTGGTAGAGTCCAGGATGACACATGGTCTTAGAGTTCAAGTTAATTAGAAATATTTCAAAACTTACTGCACTGACAGAACTCTCTTTAGTTGCCAGATCTGCAAATCAAGGGAAAAAAGCAGACAAAAAAATTGAGCCGGGGGTGGTGGGGCTCTTGCATTGGATACTCTGAGAGGGTAAAGTTGGTGCCTCCTCTTCACTTTTTCTTCCTCTGCAAAAGCCAGCATGGTGCTCTGCACACAAGGCAGGTTCAGACGTACTAACTGACTGCCCTTTCCTTATCTAGATGTAAAGTTCTTTGAAGTAGACTTTTATTTGTCAAGAATTTGGGGGTACAAGTAACAGAAACCCACTCTAGCTATCTTGAGGATAAATGAAGTTTATTTGAAGAATACCAGGGAAGCTCATTAAATCTGAGGAAATGGAGAATAACCAGGCCTTGAGAAGGGGAGGACTGAGATAATCTTGGCAACATCAGCAACTGGGGTCCATGGGCCGTCCCACTGGAATACCACCATGATGTGAGAGGGAGGGAATGTGCTTGGTCTAACTTTACACAGGGTTCACCCTTGACCAAGAAACTGGACAAGGGAGCAAGGCTACTGCAGTTGACACCTGTGACTTCTAGAGAAAGGGCATTTATTGTGATCCTAGCAGCCCCCAAAGAATTGTCTGCTATAGTTTTTGTGTATAACAAACTATCTCAAAACTTGTTTTAAACAGCAATCATGGCTCTGCGCCTGTGGCTCAAGTGGCTAAGGTGCCAGCCACATCCACCTACAGTGGTGGGTTTGAATCCAGTCCGGGCCCACCACCAAAAAACAATAATGATGGCTGCAACCAAAAAATAGCCAGGCGTTGTGGCGGGCACCTGTGGTCCCAGCTACTTGGAAGGCAGAGGCAGGAGACTGTAGCAGCAATCATTTTATTTGTTCGTAATTCCTTGGGTCAGAAATTTGGGCTGGACTCAGCACGGTGGTTCATCTGCTGGTTTCACTTGGGGTCATTCTTTTGGTTGTAGCTATCTGGTAGCTCAACTAAGGCTGGATGGTTCAAAATGATTTCCCTCATATGACTGGAAGTTAGTGTTTATTACCACCCTGTTGTTATTTCATGTGACTTTTTATCTTCTAGTAGACTAACCTGAGCTTTTTTTGTGTGATGGTTTCTGGGAAGCAAAGATAGGCCGGGCCCCTGTATGCATCTGCTTATATCATATTTGTCATTGTCCTATTGGTCAACGTGAATCACACAATGAAGCCTAGAGTCAAGGAGTGGAGAAATAGATTCTTTTAATGAAGGAGGGGCAAAACTGCCTTACAATGAAGAATGCATACAAAGATTGCAGACATTTATGGCCATTTATTGCATTCTAATCCACTTTCTATTGGCCTCCATTTCCACATATTCCTTAAGACATAATTAATTTTAAAAATCTTAGCCAGGCATTGTGGCAGGTACCTACAGTCCCTGCTACTTGGGAGGCTGAGGCAAGGGAATCACCTAAGCCCAAGTTGGAGGTTGCTGTAAGCTGTATGATGCCCCAGCACTCTACCGTAGGTGATAAAGTGAAACTCTGTCTCTATTAAAAAAAAAAAATCTTTTAATTTGTCATTTCATCAAAAAGACATCTGCCCTCTAGTTGCAATGATGTGGAATCAACCTAAGTGCCCGTGAACTCATGGGTGGATAAAGAAAATGTGGTATATATGTACATACCATGGATTGCTACTTAGCCATAAAAAGGAGTGAAATAATGTCTTTTGCAGTAGCATAGATGGAACTGGAGATCATTATACTAACTGAAGTGTCTCAGGAATGGAAAAATAAACACCACATGTTCTTACTAATAATTAGGAACTAAACAGACACAAAACACAAAGAGACGTAAAGGACATCGGAAACCAAGAAGTGGGGAAAGTGAGAGGGGGTGAGGGGTCAAAACTCATCTAACAGGTATGATGAACACTATTCTGGTGACGGGCACACTAAAAGCCCTGACTTAAGCATTATACAAGTATCCATGTAATAAAGACATTCGGCCCCTTCATATTTTGAAATTAAAATTAAAATTCTAACTTTTCCTTGAAAAGTAAAAAGATCATTTATGGTCATAAAATTCATCTGTAGGAAAATTTGATTTTAATCAGAAATTCCAACTCTATTTGTTTCTGGGTAAATCTAAAGTGCAAGAATGATGAAAGAAACTGGGTAAGTCTTTACTTTGATTCTTGAGAGTCAATGCAGGTGGCTTTTTTTTTTTTTTTTTTTTTTTTGGAGTTTTTGGCTGGAGTCAGGTTTGAACGTGTCCCCTCCGGTATATGGAGCTGGTGCTCTACTCCTTTGAGCCACAGGCACCACCAATCTGGTTGGCTTTTGAAATGCAGTTCTTGCTCAGCTGATATTCATAGCATCAAATTGCCAACTTGACCTTAGATTCCATTGACAACAGCAGTAGCCATTTCTCTTCCTCTTCCATCTTCTTTTTTTTTTTTTGGCTGGGGGCCAGGTTCTGCCACCTTCTGCCACCTTCTGTATATGGAGCTGGCGCCCTATTCCTCTGAGCCACAGGCACTGCCCATTCCCTCTTCTTTTTTTTGAGACAGAGTCTCATTCTGTCACCCAGTGCCATGGAGTCAGCCTAGCTCACAGCAACCTCAATCTCTTGGGCTCAGGTGATCCTCCAGCCTCAGCCTCCCAAGTAGCTGAGACTACAGGTGCCCACTACCATACCCACCTAATTTTTCTATTTTTAGCAGAGATAGGGTGTTGGTCTTGCATAGACTGGTCTTGAAATTCTGAGCTCAAGGGATCCACTCACCCGGGCCTCTCAGAGTGCTAGAATTATGGGCATGAGCCACTGCACTTGGCCAATAGCCATTTCTTGAGTAGTCAGTGCAACTACTTGTTTTTGTACAATATCTCTAATTCTTGCGATACTCTGTCAAGCACAAATCATTATTCCTATTTTACAGTTGAAGCACTGCAGCTCACAGCTTACATTTCCCACTTCCATTACACTGTGCAAGTTGTTTATGTCCGAGACATGGACTCTCAGTAACGTTTCCTTCCCTCCAGAGATCGGGACTACAGGGATAACACAGGAAGGCGTGCACACCAGGATTCCTGCCCAACTTGGGCAAATGTACAGAAATTGGTCACTTTGTGAACAGAGAGAAAATTTCAGTGTGCCAATAGTCAAATGGAACCTCTCTTCTCTGCACCTTCATCAAAGCAACTTGCAGATTTTCCAGCTCTGACCTTGAACCTTCCACTGTGGAAGGAGTAGCATGTTTGAAAAACCTTCCTTACCCCAACCCTCAAGAATAAAGGGAAGAGCTCAGTGATCCCACAGAGGATATGGGTCTGAGATTGAGTCTCGGGTCAACTCTAGTAACAACAGTACTGCCTGCACACTTGGCAGAAAAGCAGAGAGGTCCACCCAATGCTTTTCTGGTAAATTCCTAGGGGATTCTTCAAATACCTATTATCCACCAGGCCCTCACGAGACAGAACGATGCTGCGTTTTCCCCTGTAACCGTCCAGTGAGGTAGGCATCATTATCCTTTTTGTCCCATTTTACAGGGACAACAGAGAAAGGGAAGCAACTTGTCTCAGGTCCCAAATCTGGTGGGTGGCAAAGGCAGATTCTGAACTCAGATCAGTATCATTCCAAAGTTTTGCTCCTTCTGCTTCTGCTTCTCTTGTTGGCTCTCCCCATGGAGAGGAAGGTGACCTCTGTGTTTTCGTTTGTCCCCTAATAGGAGAGATGGTAGGAACTCTGGATCTGTGGCTGAACAGTTGTGAACTGAGGAAGGAATTGGGCAGGAACGAGGGAGGGTCGTGGAAGCAACAAATCTAGCTCCACATCCCCAATCCCAAAATCCAAAATCCGAAACTTTTTAAACACTGACATGGAATTCACTAGAGAAAAATTCCACACCCAACATCATGTCACAGGTCATAGTCAAAATGCAGGTGCACAGTGATGAAGATGACAGCGTTGGCTCAGCACCTGTAGCTCCGCGGCTAAGGCGCCAGCCACATACACCAGAGCTGGCGGGTTCGAATCCAGCCAGGCCTGCCAAACAACAATGACAACTGCAACCAAAAAATAGCTGGGCATTGTGGCCGGTGCCTGTAGTCCCAGCTACTTGGGAGGCTCAGGCAAGAGAATTGCTTAAGCCCAAGAGTTTGAGGTTGCTGTGCGCTGTGACGCCACGGCATGTCACCGAGGGTGACATAGTGAGACTCTGTCTCATAAAAAGAAAAATGTGATGGGCTGATTGCAGGACTACAGCAGTGTGCATTTATAACCAAACACAAAACCATGCCAGTTTATAAAATCAGAGAGAGAGTTCTAAGACAAAAAAAACCACTGTTAATGGGGCAGGTGACTCTGGAGGGACTATTAATGGAAAAAGCCATCAGCAGAATGCCAACTCATGCCTACAGGATGCACTTCTTGGTTTCTCAACTGTTTCTGATGTTTTTTTCTCACCTAGAAAAATAAAACACAGTGTACAGTAACCTTTGAATCCAACACAACATCGAAAACACCGTAGGTGGAGGCTAAATGCCAGCCTTTGTTTGTTGTTGCAATTTAACAATTGATACAGGTGTTCTGGTGATGCCATTGTGCTCTGTGAACCCTGAACACATTATTTCTTCATTGTATTAATTAGCAGTATGATTTCCTTTTACTGCTAAATACTTTTATATGAGTAACTACAGGAAAATGATTGCTTATTGGTAGCATATAAATTGGGAGTCAGGCATGATGGTGATGCCAAATAATCACAGATTGTTCGAGCAGGTGGCTGAAATGGTGACACCTTTGCTTTCTGATAGTTCAATGTACACAGACTCTATTTCATGCACAAATTAAAAATATTGTATAAAATTACCTTCAGGCTATGTATATATGGTATATGTGAAACAGGAATAAATTTCCTGTTTAAACTTGGGTTCTAGCCCCAAAATACCTCAATATATATATTGAGACACATATATATATTGAGATACTTTTAGAACCCAAGTTTAAACAGGAAATTTATTCCTGTTTCACATATGCCATATACGCATAGCCTGAAGGTAATTTTATATACCATATATAAATGCAGATATTCCCAAATCTGAAAAAGTTATAAAGTCTAAAACACTTCTGGTCTCAAGCATTTTGGATAAGGGACACTCAACTTGTATTTCCACCTCCTTTGCTCATACATAAGGCATTCATTGGGTGACTGGTCATGAATTGGGGCCATCCATATTATTCTCTTGATTTTACAAGTGCATATATACCATCTGATATTCTCACAGTGATCTCCAAAATAGTTCTACTCTTTTCTATTTCCCAAGCTCTGTGTCTTCAAGAAGTGAGCAAGACTTTAGCACAGATCAGTGATTGACAACTTAGGATAGGGATTCAGAGAAAATATGGATTTTTTCCTTAGAAGCTGTCTCAGTGGAAAGGTCCTTAGTTCAAAAAATGGGATAAGAAACATATACAAGTTTGGACAATTAGGTTTATGAACTCATCCTAGAAAAAGTACTACGTACTTCTTTGCAGCATATTGATTGCTATGATCATCTTTGAAGTACTCCCACTGGCCATCTGGAGACCATCATGCTATTCAGCACTTTTTCTAGAATGAGTTTGCTAACTTAATTGTCAGACCTCATACAACATCAGTTCTGATGGCCATTCCAGACAAACAATTCCAAAATTGCCTTGAAGGGTGGACTAGGCTCTGGTGTCAGTGCATAACTTCACAAGGGGAGAACCTTGAAGGTGACTGTAGTGTTATTCAGCAAATGAGGTACACAGCACTTCTCCTAGGAAAGTTCATGAACTTAATTATCCAACCTTGAGTTATTGGCTTATTGTAAGAATTAGTAAAGATCATATACATAAAGGACTTAGCAAGTGCATTCATTAAATGTCGGAGATGAACTAGGCTGGCTCTATCACACACCAGCTGTGGGATCTCATGCAAGTGTACCAGTCAGGAGAGGCCGGGTCATGCTGCTATAACAACAATCTGAAAACATTAGTGGCTTTTAACACAGTGGTTCCATTGTGGACTGATGGAGACCTGGCTTCTCCACCTCTCTTGGTTCCAAGGAAGCCCGTATCTAGGACATTGCCAGTCTATGTGGCAGATGAAAAAGACAGATGGCAAACCACATGCTGGAAGTCGTGTCAACACTGTCTACATTTCACTGGCCAGCACAAGTCACATAGCCACTCCCAAGTTCAACAGTGCAGGAGTGGACAATATTCCTACAGGGTGGGGCATTGAAAAAAGGAAAATTGTAATATTTTATCCCTAGCCCTACCTCTTTCTGTAAACTTTCTGGCACGCAGTAGGCATTCTTGAATAGGAATATTATCATAATTCTCTCAACTGCTGTTGGGGTCTCCTCTGCTCCCAGTTTGGCTTAAAAGAGGTGTCAGACCCAAAAGTTTAATTGTGCCTTATTTATAGTTCAACATCTGGAGAGACTCAGCTGTACCACATACTTGTTCCTAAATCACTGAATTGCTCACTGAATTGGCTGCCGAGCCACCTTTTCCAGACAGGAGAAGAGGAAAAAGTTATTTGTAAAGAAGAGAAGGTTCCTCTTGGCCAGGCTGACGCCTCCTTTGGAGATCAGCCATACCAAACAGAGGAGATTTATAACAACAAGCATACCCTAAACCCGGTGTCAAATTGAATTCCCAGGGATCAGCAGGGCTGAGTGCAAGGAGGGACTGGTACGTCCCAAAGGTTGTCACCAGCCAGCGGAGTCATCTCACAGGCCCCTTCACCTCTCTGGGCCTCAGTTTCCTTCATTTGTTAAAGGGAGACAGAGTGGAGATGAGAGTTAACAATATACATGACCAGCTTTACAAACTATAAAAGCCGTTCCACAACAGTTTAACAAAATCGTTAAACTGAATCATATGTGGACTATACCTGATTAACAATAATTTGGTAATACATACCGAAAGGATTGTTGAGTCCCCCACAGCACATGTTCTCAGTCCTTGAGGATCTTCAGAAGGTGGCAAGGAAGAGAGAGTTTTATTTTTTTAAGTGTCCAATTTGCTGGCAGCCATTTTAAGCTATAATTTAGCATTAGTCATGACTGAGTAGATTTTTTTCTCCAGAAAATTAGATGGAGCATGCAAACAAAAGGACACAGCATGGCCTTTGGGAAAAACCCCCAGATATACCGAGTCTTGGGATCAGACTGAGAGATGAAAGGCCAGGTGGACTGCTCACTGTGAGGCTTGGGCACCATTTGGTATCATTTCTGTATTTTTCTCAGTTGGCATTGCTCAACTTCCGCTCTCTCCATCATCAGAAAGTACTTCTCGTCCCTTTTGTTGCAGGAAATATTTGGCATTGTTCTCAGGGCCGGTCAGATGGGGGCACATGAGTTTTCCATGGCTGGTCTGTCTGTAAATAAGGACCAGCAAATGCATCTTTGCATTGCGCAGGGCATAATCCCTCAGGTCTGACACCACGTGGGGACAAGAGCAGGGTGTGATGAGCTCTCTCCACGGTGTGAAAACTCCCTGAGCTGTTCACTAAGTAACTGGCTTCCTAGGAACTTTTCCTTCACCCTGCGACAGGGGTACAGGCCCCTCCTCGGTGTTCCTGAGACCATGGCTGGTCCTGTCCCCATGGTAGACATCACAAACACTCAGTCACGGAATGCCTGCTCTGTGCTAGGCATGGGGTTAAGTTCCTTGTGACATTGGCCCGACAATTGTAGGAGGTAGGGGTTTTGAATCCCTTTTCTCAGGTGGGGAAACTGAGACACCCAGAGGTTGAGTAGATTCCCTAAGGCTACACACCTAGGGCTATTATAAGAATTAAAGGAGTTAATGGCTGTGAAGTGTTTTTTTTTTTTATTAATTGATAGCTGTATACATTAATGCAAACATGGGGTACATTGTACTGTTTTCATATACAATTTGAAATACTTTCATCAAGCTGGTTAACATAAATATTCATGTCATTTGCTTAGTCATTGTATCAAA
>CAUYQV010016878.1:0-33493 GCA_963574575.1 Galagoides demidoff | reverse complement strand
TAGAATGCCATGGCATCACAGCTCATAGCAACCTCCAACTCCTGGGCTCAAGCGAGTCTCCTGCCTCCGCCTCCCAAGTAGCTGGGACCACAGGCGCCCGCCACAACGCCCGGCCATTTTTTGGTTGCAGCCATCATTGTTGTTCGGAGGGTCCGGGCTGGGGATTCGAACCCGCCACCTTATGTGTACGTGGCTGGCACCTTAGCCGATTGAGCCACAGGCGCCGAGCCTATTCTTTTGATTTCTTTCATCAACTTTTGATGCTGCCCAAGTTTCATTAGATTTATACCCAGGTACTTTAGATTTTATGTAAGTAGCATTGCCATTTTTTGTTTTGCTTTTCACTTGCTTACTGTTGCTTTACAGAAATACGATTGATTTTCATATGTTAATGTTGTTTTCTACAACCTTGCTGAACTCAATGGTCCTAGTTTCTCTGTAGATTTCTTGGGATTTTCTACATAGACAATCACGTCATTTGCAAGTAGGAAGTTTTATTTCTTCCTTCACCATCTGTGTGTATCCTTTTCTTAACCTTCATGACCTGATTGGGGGAGGCTCAGGACCATCTTGACTATGTAGGGAGAACAAGTGCCCCTTTGTCACTGCCTAAAGGAAGGTGGTCAGCCTCTCCCAGAAATCCCACACCAGCTGTAAGTTATTTGTGGATGCCTTTTATCAAATGAGAGAGTTTCCCTTGATTCCTACTTTGCTGAGAGTTTGTATCTTGCAAATGCTTTTGAGGTGTCAGTTGGTAAGATCATGTATGATTTATGTTGTTTAGCCTGTCGATGTAGTAGATTACACTGACTTGTTTTTAGATACTAAACTAGCCTTGCATGCCTAAATTAAATCACATTTGATCATGGTATAGTATTCTTTTTTGTATATTGCTAGATTCAGTTTGCTAATATTTGGTAGGATTTTCATATCTAAGTTCATGAGAATGATATGTGTTTTTCTCTGTGTGTGTATACACCCTTTATTGGTTTGGGTACTGGACTGATAGCGAATGAGTGCAGAAGTGTTCTTGCTCTTGTATTCTGGAAAGGATTGTATAATATTGGCATTACACAGTATTATTCTTTAGTAAAATCATCTGGGACTGGAGTTGGGGCCTTTTAATTACAAATATAATTTGTGTAATGGTTATAGGATTATTGAGGCTATCTGCTTTGTCTTGGCTAAGTTTTGGTAGTGTGTGGTTTTCAAGGAATTGGTCTAATTCTCCACTGTCAAATTTATGAGCAAAAAAGTGTTTTCATGGCCAGGTGCAGTGGCTCACATCTGTAATCCTAGCACTCTGGGAGGCCAAGGCGGGTGGATCACTTGAGCTCACAAGTTCAAGACCAGCCTGAGCAACAGCGAGACCCCCCATCTCTTCAAAAAAAAAAATCACTGGGCTTTGTGGCAGGCACCTGTAGTCCCAGCTACTTGGAAGCTGAGGCAAGAGAACCACTTGACCCCCAAGAGTTTGAGGTTGCTATAAGCTATGATGCCATAGCACTCTACTGAGGGTGACAAAGTGAGCCTCTGTCTCAAAAAAAAAGGATTCTTCATAGTATTTTCCTTTTCTTTTAGTTGCTTCAGGAACTGTTATAATATTGCCTGTTTCATTTATAACACTGGTCATTTCTTTCCTCTCTGTTTTTCAGAGGGCCAGCTTTTGGTTTTTATAATTCTTTCGATTTTGTTTATTCCTGCCTTTATTATTTCCTTCCTTTTGCTTGCTTTAGATTTATTTCACTCTTCCTTTTTCTAGTTTTTTGAAGTAGGAACTTAGATAACTGATTTGAGATCTTCCTTCTAATAGAAACATTTGGTGCTCTTATTTTCCTTCTCAGCACTGCCTTGGGTGCATCCCACATATTTTATTATGCTGTGTTTTCATTTTCATTTGGTTCTTTGTATTTTTTGTTTCCTTTGAGATTTCCTTTTTGGCTCCTTGGTTGTTTAGACGTATGCTGTTTAACTTCCATGCATTTGAAGATTCTCCTGTTGTCTTTCTTGCATTGACTTTGGGTTCCTATGTCCCCTTGGGATTTTTTCCCTATCCTTGTCTCCTTGAGGTATCCTCTCCTGTCTTTGTCCCCTTGAAATATCCTCTCTTGTCCTTGTCCCCTTGAGGTGTCCTCCCTGTTTTTGTTCCCTTGAGATGTCCTCTGTCCCAGCCTTTCCCAGCAGTGCTCAGTCACAGCATGCACTGTTCTACTCCAGCCCTGGGATCAGCTGCTGCCTCCCAAACTGGTGGAGACATTTTTTTTTTTTAAGAGACATAGTCTCACTTTGTTGCCCTTGGTAGAGTGCTGTGGCGTCACAGCTCACAGCAATCTCCAGCTCTTGGGCTTAGGCAGTTCTCTTGCCTCAGCCTGGGACTACAGGCACCCCGCACAAAACCGGCTATTTCTTTGTTGCAGTTTGGCTGGGGTCAAATTTGAACCCACCACCCTCAGTATATGGGGCTGACACCCTACTCACTGAGCCACGGGTCCTGCCCAGGAGACATTTTTATTAACATAACTACGACGCCACCATAACACATAACCAACACTAAAATATTTAATAGCTCTTCAGTATCTTGAAAGACTATCACATTTCTTGAATGTGTGATGGTATCTTCTTTAGTTTTACTCACTTTACTCTAGGTTTGGGGTTCCATGTTGCAGTGGGTTTAGATTCCTTCTCCGTCAGTTTTAGATTCTTCCCTAATGCCCTTGGTATGTCCCTGGTATGGACAGGAATTCCTTAGTACCCTCACCTGGTCCTTGGCCTGCCCAGCCCTGCAACCTTGAGGAAAAGGGAGCTCTTGTCTCTGTTTTGGGGGGTCCATCAGCACCACTTGTCTCCTCGCTCCTCCCTCTGCCAAGGGAGCTCCTGAGGCACCTTTTATAGGTGCCATAGGGATACTGCAGACTGGGGGTGACTGGCACTTGGTGATCCCTCAGCTTCAAGCTGCACAGAGGTGGTCTTGCACCATTCCTATTGCAGTGACCTACAGTATCAGGGCCAGGATAGGAAGCTGGGTCATGTGCTACTACCCACAACGCCCCAGTGAGCCTGCACTTGGCCCTTCTCCTCCAGCTGCCCTGTGGTCATGCACCATGGCAGCCAGACTACGGCCTCCAGTGCTGGGCTTACAGCTTTTGAGACAGCTGCTCTGCTTCCTGGGGGGAGGTGGATTCCCAAGCCCGGGCCAGGCAGGTCTGGTCAGAGCGCAGCGGCTGCCAACTGACAGGCCACAAGTGTCTTCATTAAGGTTAAATGTCTCGGTACCCCCAGGGCACCTGCTAGCCACTCCAGTGCTTGTATGTGGCAGACCAGGCAGGTGGCTGCTTAGCCTCCCAGAGACAGTGCAGGCACACATGTAACTAGTGCTAGCTACAGCCAAAGTGTCTTCCCGGGGAATTTGCTGTTTAAAAAAGTGCACTCTGGTTTTACGTGAACAGCCCTAATTACAGTGATTTACAGGGCACCTGGGGACCAAGTGGTATTTGAACGTGGCAGAAGCTGAGTAGAGGTAGGTCAGCACGATGATTCAGTCAGCACATTCTGATAGGCCTGAGTGACTGCTGCTGTGGATCTAGTGGCGATGTGGCCTCTTCCAGTGCAAAGCAGGACAGAGGCAAGGCCACTCTGGGGGGAAACGAAGTTGGGGAGAGGAAGGCTGAGAGCCTTGGGGAGGGTAGGTTCATGGGGGCCCTGAAGGACAGGCATGATGCCCTCCCCTAGATCTGCCTTCCTTTGGGGTGTGCAGTGACAGCAGGGCCCTATGGAGGGGCCTCGTTCTCCCACAATCACCAGGGGCTGGCCCAGGAGCCTCAGCTCCCTGTGGGAGCTGCAGTGGGTGACGGGTGCTGGGGGAACTCTTGTTGGTGTAAGGCTTTGCCCATCCAGCAAGGGCATCAATTGTGATGTGGGCAAGGGAGGGTCCTGCCTGTTCCCTTAGAATGGCCAGGCCCCCAAAGTCTGGCAGCATCCGTGAAGGGCCAGGAGGGTAGGTCCCAGAGGTCACCACCCATGAAGCCACAGCTGCAGCAGCCAGGTCCTGCCGGGTGTGGCAGTCCTGGGTGGGGAGGAAGGAGAGACTTTTCTTTCCATTCTGTTCCCGCCCCAGCTCTGAGCCTCTGCCTGGCTTCCTGCTTCCTCCCGACAGCTGCAGAATCGGCCCCTCTGACATTTAGGGGAAAAATTCAGAATCAAGAGCATAAGGCAGAAATGAAAGGATTTTCTTGGTAAAAGGTCAGAGTGGTTTCTCTTGTTTTTGTTTAAAAACGGTTTGTGTTGAACTATGACAGGGCCAAACATGCTAACCAGGAGAGGTGTCAGAGCAGCCCAGTGAGAAAATAGAGGAAGACACTCGAACAGACTCAGGGTGCCAGGCCAAGGCAGTGGGGTAAAGGGAGCATAAGACCAGGGGAGCCCAGACAGCTGTCTGCAGCTATACGGGTGCCCCCAGGCAGGTCCCTCTCACCCAAGGGTGCTAGATGTGGATCCCATACCCTCAGGGCTGGGCTGGGCTCACGGGACTCAGTGGGGAGCTGGGCCATGCAGGGGAGAGGGGCCACTAGTACCTGTGCCTGCCCCAAGCTCCTGGGCAAAAAGGAGCATTTTATAAAAAAACATTTCACCAAGATAATTTACATACCATGTGATTCCTCCACGGAAGTGTGCAGTTTGGTTCTTCTAGCATATTCGCAGAATGCACCATCACCACAGTCTAATTTTAGGCATTTTTGTCACCCCACAAAGAAACCCCATACCCAGAGCAATTCCCCATTTCCCCCAGACCCCAAACTTGACAGCCATCAATGTGCTTCTGTCTCTGGATTTGCCTCTCCTAGACTTTCTCACAAATGGAATCACTAGTGGGGTCCTGTGTCTGGCTGAGCATGCTCTTAAGGCTTACCTGGGGTGTGGCGTGAGTTATTCTTTGCCCCTTTTTAGGACTGAGCAATGGGCTGTTGATGGGTGAACAACTTATCTGCCAATGGCTGTTTCCACTTCTGGCTGCTGCTAAGGACATCTATGCTCCAGTCTGCATGTGTGTCTGGTTCTCACAGCGGCTGCAGACCATTCCCTCCACCAGTCCACTCCCTCCAGAGTCCACAGGGTTCCACTTTCTCCTCATTCCACCTGGACTTGAACTATGACAAGGCCAAACGTGCTAACCAGGACGGGTGCCAGGGCAGCTGCCTTTTAACTGTGGCTGTCCTGATGGGCAGGGGGTGGCGTCTCGTTGG
This sequence comes from Galagoides demidoff, assembly GCA_963574575.1. NCBI lineage: Eukaryota > Metazoa > Chordata > Mammalia > Primates > Galagidae > Galagoides > Galagoides demidoff. The sequence goes on along the minus strand of CAUYQV010016878.1, from coordinate 28,253 downwards.
GGTTTCTGTGCGTGTTTCCCTTGTGGTTGGCACCTCGCGGGGGTTCACTAGGGGTGTATGTGTCTCCTTTGGGGGAACATCCATTCACATCATGGCCCATTCTCTCACTGGGCCATTTGTCTTCTCATGATGGAGTTGGAGGGTTCTAGGTATATTCTGCATACAGGTCCTTTGTCAAAGCCTGCTGGTGATCAGGCTTTGGTCACAGTGCTGCTCTGCATACTTCATGGCTCACACACCACTAAGGTAGAGGCCACCAGCTGGCTGTGGCAGATTTGGGAACCAGTGGGGAAAAGCGCTACCCTCACTGCAATCCAGAGTGTGCATGTATCACTGGCATGTCCCCTGGGAGGCATGACCCCTTCTAGCCAGGTCACCTCCCATGGTGTCAGATGTGGTCCCTAGGGTAGGAAGTGGCCCAAGCCTGAGCTGCCTGCCCCTGTGCTGACCTTACCAAGTCACATGCAGAACAATGAGCAGCCACTACCCTATTTTTCTCCTAATACCTTAGAACTCCTCCTGCCATCCCACCCCTTCACTGAGCAGGGCTACAGGGGACACAGGCTTCATCTTCCTAGCCCCTCTTTCCTGGTGGCAGCAGCAGACAGGAGCATGGCTCATTTCTCCCACCCCAGGCCTCAGTAGAAGGGGCCAGTGTAGGCACAGGGTCCCTGCTCAACTGAGTTGGGTAGGCAGGCAGCTGAGAAGGGCAGGGCAGGCCTATGTTCCTGCTCAGATGTACCTGTACCTTCAAACCCCAGCCCAGGCTGGCCACCCTGCACTCCCAGGACAGTGACACAGCAGCTGGCTCAGACCCGCCATGTGGGCTCTCAGCCTCCCTGTTTGTATGCATGAGATCCTGCCGTGTTTTCTCTGTTTTTGGAGCCATCACGCTCCCTGGAAGCTCCCTGGCCCTGGGTGAAGTCTGCCCTCTGCCTACACTTCCTCAGTCACACAGCACTTATATATAGGGCAATCAGAGGGGCACACCTGGACTCAAGGGCCCACAGAGCCAGGACTAGGCCTCCCATCACAGCCCATAGCCACCAAGCAGTCTGGGACTTCAGGGCCTTGATGTATAGTTGGGGAGACTGAGGCCAAGGGCTTGTTACTCAAAGTCATGATGCTATGTGATCTGGAAGGTTTTGCAGGGCAAGCCCTGGGCAAGAGGCATGGAGTTGTCAGGCATCAGTAGGAAGTGGTTCTATGGCCAACCACAGCTAGGCAGGGAACAGGAGTTAGAGCCCCTGGCTTAGAGCGAGTGGGACCTAGGCATCCTGGTGTCCTGCAAATGCAGATAGCTTCCTTCCTATCCTCAGGTGGGCTTTCCTTACACTGCCTGGTCAGTGAATTGGGCCCCTGCTTGGAAAAGACAGACTTGAACTTGGGTCTGCTAACCTTTCACAGGCAACCCTATCTCCACTCCCATCTGCCTGTCCAGACCACAGAGACCCTGCCCTCATGTGTGGCAGAGCAGCACAGCTTTGGTGCCCAGGGCTAGACTGCTGTGAACTGCAACCCCTTCACCAGGTGACCTGGAGCAAGGCTTTACTGAGAATGGGGACATGTCTACCCCTCTCTGGCCGAGCTAAGCTGGGGACCTCCCCTTTAGAGGCTGTTTGGCCCCTATGCCAGCCCTCCCACCAGGCCCACTCTCCCAGCCTCGGGCCCCATGTCCTCTGGCTCCTCCTTGTGGCTGGAGGGGCCATGAGGTCAGAGAAGGGAAGACACCTGCCAGACTGCCCAGCTCTGACCCTGTCCTATCTCTCCCTCCCCATCCACAGGCCACAGGACCCTCAGGCTCCAAGATGCAGCTGCTGGACACAGAGTTCTCACGCACCGTGGGCCCCCTTATCGAGCTGCACCTGCTGCGTCAGGACAGCATCCCAGCCTTCCTCAGCTCCCTCACACTTGAGCTCTTCAGCCGCCAGACCACTGTGGCCTAACATCCACCTGCTCCAGTGTGTGTCCACCTCTCCAGCAACAGCATGACACAAAGGACGCGCACAAACCATGCCGGACCACCTGGGCTCTATCGCAGCCCTGGCTGCAGGGCTTATGCTGCCCAGCAGTGTCCCAGCTGGACTCTTACCCCATCCTGATGCCATGGAGCTCAGCCCATACTTCCCCACACCCCCAGGCCCTGGCAGCCTGAGGGCAGGCCTGGAGCCCCAGGCGGGTTTTGTTCCTTATGAAATAAATTTTTCCTCCCCAGATACCCTCCTGGCTCACTGTGTATGTCTGAGGCACCATGCTGACAGCTCCTACTCCCTGCCTGTGCCCCTTGGGGTCCAGGGAGAGCTACTTCTCAGGTCCAGGCCCAGAGATGTTTGGGGAGAAGAAGCAACAGCCGGGAACAGTTAGCTTCATCTCCACCCTGGCAGGAAGGGGCTCCTGGAGCTGTCCCTCCTGAGACTTGGTGCCGGGAGTGCAAGCAGGATCAGAAGACAGAGCCAGACCTGGCTGTGCCATGGACAAAGAAGGATGGGGTTAGGTGGGCTGAGAGCTCAGCTCTGGGTCAGACACCTCAAGCCCTGGTCCTAGCTTCATCATCAACTGCTATGTGGTCACCCCATGGAGCCCAGGCTATCTCCCCTACACAGCGCACCTGCAGGCTCCCCGTTTCCTACACCTTCCCATTCCTGTAGCCACAGGCTCTACCCAAAGCCTGGCCCAGACTGTCCCTCTGCTTCAGGCCCATGGAGGGCCAGAGTTCTGGGGAACACAGGGACCCGGGCAATGGGGGCTGTCATCACAGACTAGGGCCCATACTGAGGGTGAGACTTGGCCTGAGGCCAAGGGAGGGGTCAGTCTGGCTGGAGCATCTAAGCCCACCAGGCTTCAGGGAGTTTTAGGGAGCCTATGGGCATGGGGTTGGTCCTGCCTCTGCACAGTCAGCAGATAGACAGCCCATGCATGGCCAGCTCAGCACCCTAGCCACCCTCACGCCTCCATCCACCAGTACCCATGCCATCTGATCACTCTGTACACCAGGAGCCACTATCTAGACACAGCAGAGGGGGCTGGGCTCAGCCTTGGGAATAGGCCTCACCCAGCCGGCCCTGGCCAGCTGCTGTCACAGAGGATGCATTGCTGCATTGATGGGGAAGACCTGCCTGTCCCACTCCCTCAGATTCTCGGGAGCCTGGAACAATGCAGCTTAGCGGCAGCCCTGGAATTGCTACCTCCAGTTGGGACTCCTGGCCTAGGCTGGGGCCTCTGGCTTCACCTCCCAGCCTCACTCTCTGCACTCCCAGCACCCCCACTAAAACTGGTCTGCATGAAAGCCACCTCCAGGCTTCAGAAAGGAAAGTTGGAGTCTCCCCTCACATTTCAGATGGGAAGTCAGGGTTCACTTCCTCCAGGTCTTAGATGGGAAGGCTAGGGTCTCCCCCCTCAATATAGGTGAGAAGGTTGGGGTTCTGCCTTGAGTGATCCCCATAGAGATGGTGGGGTGCCCCTAGCCTCAGACAGAAGTGCCCTACATCCCCACACATGTGTCTCTGGGTGAAAAGGCTTTGAGGAGGGGCCTGTGGACCTGCAGTTCAAGTCAGTGAGGTTTTGTTAGGGACTCTAAACACATCCCTTGCAGATCATACAAATGCAAAGTGGGATGAGACTTGCCCAAGTGCCTGGGGCCCTGGACACATGTGTGCCTCATGTAAATACAACCTGGGTAGCCACCAGCAAGGTCAGCCACACATCCAGGGGCTCCCCTGTCAAAACTCCAGAGACCCAGTCTCCACTAGGTGTATGCACCGAGGTTCAGGCAATGCCCAGTGGCTGTCAGCCAGTCAGAGCCAGCCTCAGGGCTCTAACCCAGCACACCCTGTCCCTGAGCCTACAGTCCCCACCTGTGGGGGTTAGGGGTGGTCTGTGGTCCTCTTTACTATTCTAAGGCTCTTCTAAAGGTGGGAGCCAGGGCTCTGTCTATGCTGCATCAGCCTCTCAGCTATCAGCATGGTGGCAATGATGCAGCCACACTCCTCATAAGAGTCTTCATGTGAGTCCAACTCTGCCCACAGGCAGCTGCTTCCCCAGGCAGGGTGTCTGGAGACACCAAAATGGAGTCATTCATTCAATCCATTCAGACAATTATTAAGCACCTGTGGTGTTCTAGGCTCTGCTTCAGGTGCTGGGATACATTGGAACAACGCAGATCCCCTTTCCCTTGTTCCCTGGCCCCTGAAACCTCAGAGGGTGCCCTGTGGACCTCATCTCTGTGCTCAGCCCTGCTCTCCCCACTCAGGAACCATAAACGCACTGTTTGTAGGAGGAAAGACCTCAACAGGTATACTTAGGCCCTGGCTGGGAGGTGGAGGCCAGACCTTTCCCTCCTACCCGCCCCTACACCCCAATAGCAATGGGCCAGGTTGGTGTGTCTGCCTGGACCGGCCTGCCTGTGTGTCCAACAGCACTGCCATGTTCAGTAACAGCCTGGCCCATGGAAGTGGACGAGGAGGCCCTGTGTAAATGCGCATGTATGCACGTGGGTGTATGTGCATGCATGCGTATGTGTCCCTTGTTTATGTGAGTGCGGGTCTGGGGGTGTGTGTGTGCTCGTGGACATCTCTCATTCCAGAGAACCCATCAGGCCCTGGCAAGGAGTGGCAGTGCAGAGAGCACTAGGAAGGTCTGGGGGTAGTGAGGAAGCTAAAGCAGCAGGTGGGTTCGGGGACCTCCTCAAACCTCTGACCCTTGTTGAGTTGTCCTGTCCTTTGGTAAATGGCCCACCAGTGGCCACAGGTCAGAGCCCCTAGCCATGACTAGACCCAGCCACCAGGCCACACCCTACACACACACCCTCTTATTCCATGCCCTGCAGGTCACAAGGCAGGTGACATTCCCTCCTTTGGTGCCAACTCTCTAAGGTACCATTTTATAGATGGAAAAACAGAGGCTCAGAGCCTTACTGAGGTCATACGCAGGAGGGTCCCACCTGCTGCCTTTCTGAACGCCTACTTGCAGAACAGCCTGGGGCTAGGCATGTCCCTTTGGCCATGCACTCCTCCAGTGTGTTGGCCATGCCCCAGCCACCAGCCACAAGTCCCCATGCTATGGCACAGCCCCATGTCAACCTCCAGGCTGACTCATTCCCACCCCTTCCCCTGATGGGCTCCCCCCAGGGTCTGTACCAAGCCCCATTCCAGCCATCCCCAGCTAGAGCTGACAGAGGCAATAGCTTGTGGTGGCAGGTGGCTCTGCTCCTTGCGGGTTTTCTTTCCCTGGGAAGAGGCAGGGAGGGGTAGAAACTGCCACCACCTCCCGAGGGACATGTCTGGGCAGGCCAGGGCGATCAAAGTTCCCTGTAACATGTCTCCCTCTCGCAGATTTAATAAACCTGCAGCTTGAGTTTGTCAAATCCTCTTCATGCGCCTGCCAGGTGGGATTGAAATGAAACAGCACATGGAAAGTAGGGAGCAGAGGCAGGCCTCGCCCCTCCCAACCCCTGGAAACCCAGCCAGGGAAAGTTCTGGTGCTGTCAGGTCCCTCACTTCTGCCAGCACCTTAGCGGGCTCCTGGTGCTAAATAGTACTTAAGTCGCTAATGACTAATTTCAAGGGATTAATACTGTAGCGATAAATGACTTGCCAGGATGTAACAGGATTTGGTAAGCCCGTGGCTCCCTCCTGCTCCAATCAGGAGGACTGTGCCGCCTGCCAGGGCTGCCAGGGGACCCATCCCCACCCAGAGTCCCAGTATAGGCAGTCGGCTCTTTCCTCTCTGCCTGTGCTAGTGTGGGTTCTCCTGGGTTTTCTCGCCCTCCTCTCACCTCAGAGTGTGGTCCCAGATGCAGTGGCCCTGGGAACTGCCTAGAAAGGCCAGTTTGTAGGTCCTGCCCTGGCTACTGCATCAGAGTCAGCTGTTGACAAGATACCAAAGCACTCACCTGACTCAATATGCCCATTTACAAATCCTTTTCCCATTTGGAGCTCATCTCCATTCCATAATGATGGGGGACTGGGGTTCAGAAAGGTAGGGGCTTTGGGCTCACCTGAAGCCACAGGCAAGTCTATGTCAGGTCTGGACCCAAACCAAGCTCAGCAGCCCTTTCCAGCCCAGCTTCCAAACCAAACTTGGCCTACGTCCCTCCTGTTAAATATCACCAGGGCCAAGTGAGGGCCTGGGCCTTTAGGAACATGCTGGAGGTATGACTCAGAACCTAGAACCATACATGAAAGAGTGTGTGTGCACATGTGTACATGCACATGCATGTATATGTGCTATGCCTGTGTGCATGTGTATACACACAGGAGTGTGCACTTGTATGTGTACCTCTGTGACTTGTGTGTGTGCACAAGCAAGCATGTGTGTACATGTAGCTTTTGTGTGTAACCTGATTATGTGAATTCATGCCTGTGCTCACATGTGTGCATGTGTGTATCTATGTGTGGCCATGTGTGTACATGCATGACTATATACTCTTGTGTATGTACTCTTGCTTACACCAGAAGGACAGGTGACTTCACCAGAATGCTTTAATTTCTGCCTCAGGCCCAGAAAAGGGTAGGGCCTTGCTCCAAGTCACACAGCAATAAAGGACCAATGAGAGGGCTGAGAAACTGGTCAGATATCACCTGGCCCACCCCCCTGTCTCATTGTTTTATATTTTATTTTCTTTAATTGCACAATTCTAATGGATTTTTAATATTAACCAAAACAAAACAAAACCCCTCCAACAATACAGGAGAAACGTAAAGTAAAAAACCAATTTCCTCTTTGGCCCCATCCCAGACTTATCTGCCTATGGGGGGATGTGCACACCTAGCATATGGACGTGGGGAAACGCATGGTTCTGTTTCATTTGCTGGTGAGAGTGGTTGTTAAAATAACTGTGTATCATTCCTCAGCTTGGTTTTTCTCACTTTACAGTATGTTCTGGAAATTTTCCATAAAAGCATCTACTGATCTATTTCACTGGATTTATTGGTGTTGTTATTTCCAAAATACTTAAGAAGTTTTATTGAAAACGACATACAGAAATACCAGATTCTCCTTTTAAAGTAAAACTGACAGCAGTATCCAGAACTTGCATAGCTCTATACCACACCTTTTCAAGAAAGAGCAGCAGGAGATGTTCATTTGTTTCTAATGGTTAAGATTTCTGAGGACTGGACTCCTTGGTGCCCTGAACAAGGCACCTCGGGGCTGCACAGATCCTTCCCCACATGGAGTGCCTCCATACTCACCTGGCTGGTGCTCTGTGATGGGCTTAGGTGTGTCCCCAAATTTATATGTTGAACCCTACCCCGCCGGACCTCAGAATGGGACCGCATTTGGAGACAGTGTCTTTTTTTTTTTTTGAGACAGAGTCTCTTTGTTGCCCCCTGTAGAGTACTGTATCGTCATAGCTCACAGCAACCTCAGACTCTTGGGCTCAAGTGATTCTCTTGCCTCAGCTTTCACGTGGCTGGGATTACAGGCATGAGTCAACGCGCCTGGCTATTTTTAGAGACAGGGTCTTTCTCTACCTCAGGCTGATCTCAAACTCGTGAGTTTAGGCAATCTGCCCACCTCAACCTCCCAGAGTGTTGGGATTACAGGCGTGAGCCACTGTGCCTAGCCTGGACAGGGTCTTTAAAGAGGTGATTGAGTTAAATGAGGTCATGAAGGTGGCTCTAGTCCCAAGTGACTGGTGTCCTTATAAGAAGAGGAGGTTGGGACACAGACACACACAGGAGCAACCCTATGAGAATGTAAGGAAAATTCTCTGTCTGCAAGTCCAGTAGAAAGGTCCCAGGAAATTCCATCCTTGCCACACCCAATCTCTGATTTAAGCCTCCAGGACTGTGAGACAAAAAGTGCCTGGTCTGGGGAGGAAGAATGTTCTGGTGGCCCAAGCTGGCTCGCACCCTGCACACACCTCACTCACGCCTGCCTTCCCCTAAGCTCTCCTCCCCGTGCCTCCCAAGCTGGCTTCATTCTTCCTTAAGGCATTTATCACTACCTGGCATTTGAATACGTAATTTATTGATATTATAATATATATATGTATCGCATATATATTACAGGATATGCATTAATATATTTTAATCAGTTTAGTGCCTCCTCACCCATAGAAGAGTTCTGCCTAATATGTCATGCAAACCACGTACATAACTAAATTGTAGTAGCCACATTAAAAAGTAAACAGAAACTGATGAAATTAATTTTAATAAATATATTTTATTTAACCCAATATATCCAAAATTGCATCATTTCAACGTGTAATCAAAATCAAGAATTGTCAAGACATTTCACCTTCTTATTTTGGTCCTGAGTCTTGGAAATCAGCAGGTGTTTTCCACTTCCCACCATCCCAGTCCAGACCAGCCACATTGCAGTGCCCAGTGGCTCTGAGATATCTATGTGGGGAGGGGGGGCCTTGCCGTGTTCACCGCAGTGTCTCGACCTAAGGGTCCTGGCTACCACAGAGTGCACAGTACAGGTGAATCCCACCGTGTGTTAGTGAGTGACGGTGTGTCTCCTCACATCCTCCTGTTGACTAGCAAGGAAACAGGAATCAGAGAGAAGGCACTGCCCCAGAGGTCACCCAGGTTTTGTGGATCAGGCTCCCTCCTGGGTTAAAGGGCAAAAGCCAGCTGTGAATGGTACCCACCATGGACATGGCATCCTAGGCAAGCACACCCTGCCTGCAAGACTGGGGCCTTTGATGCCTGCCTCCAGGGGCCTCAGTCTCCACATCCAAAAAGTGGACTGACACGGAGCATGCTGGGCAGGGCCCACCTGGCCACTGAGGTGGGGAATACCCCAGGCCAAAGCATGTGGCCTCTTCCTGGGTATCCTTCCAATTAACAGCCTCCTGCCTTTTTTCCCTTTCTCTTTTTTGAATTTAAAATGGAAATTAAATTTTGCACCAGGTTTACAGGCTGTTAACGGAATTCACTAATCAAACCCCAACACCATGTCCTTGAAAATGAGAATTAAAAAAAGGTCTACATTTGCATATTCATGTTTTTAATGGGGTTCAGAAGGTATATTTGTGGCTGATGAAAGGATTAATTAAATCTATTTGCATTGGTGGAGCATCTTAACCCCTTCTGGGCTGGCCAGAGACTGGGAAGAGTCTGAGGCCCAGAGAAGCTGAAGAAGCCTCTGGCAGGTGGCCAAAGACGCTCCTGCCACCTGTGAGCCCAGCACAGCAGGCAGCCGTGGCGTAGGGGGCTGAGGGAGGCACCAGGGCTGGCAGATCCACCGTCACTCTCCTACAACCCTGGGACAGGCGGTAGCTGTGGTGGATTTAAAAAAACAAACATATGCTGGGATTTTTTTTCCCCTTATAACATTCACACTCAGTCATTTTAAACTACTTAGGAAATGTGGGGAAGTTTTGAGAAGAAAACGAAAATCACTGAGACCTCCCCCCCATCATGCAGAGTAATCACAGTACACTCTGGGCTTGTGTCTTCCTGACCCTGGAGTGGAGAGTATATGTGTACACAAGTGCACATGTGTGTGTGCCACGTCCTGTGAGCACGTCCTGTGCATACGTGTACATGCATGTGGGTGCATGTTGTACGTGTGTGTTGTGTGTGCATGTATGTGTGCACAGGCAGAATTACTCCTGTGGGGCCTGCAGCTCTCAGGCGTGTCTCCAATCAGGGTCTGTACTGTAGTCACCGTGTCCCTTCTCCTCGCAGGACCCATCCTAGCACAGCCAGGGGCTCTGGTCAACTTTTACATGGACATTTGGTGCAAGGAATGGTGTGGTATCTCTCCTCACTGCTCTGAATCCAGGAAGGAAGGGCACTATCACAGTCCTCAGAGGTCATCACCAGTCAGCCTCGGAAGTACACACTGTAGCCATACATACACATGTGTGGAGTTATAGATACAACATGCACATGTGTGCTCACAGACATAAGCTGTCCATACAACACGTATGCACATCAAGTTATAGACATGCCATAGTACACACAGTGTAACAGAGACAACATGATTGTACACGCTGTATTTACACAGAGTTCAATATGCCTGTGTACACATATGGCTATAGACTAATATATACGTAAAACATAAATAAATTCCCAGGACCTGTTGCTCTGGACTGAGCTCCTGCACTAAGTCCCAACAGACCAGATGAGCCAGGATGGAGTCCCTCGTGCCATGTGCCACATGATCAAACTTAAACATGGGCCAGTTTTCAGAAAAACAGGAGCATCGCAGCACCCAGTCATAAGAGCCCAGCCTCCTGAGCCGACAAGACAAGGACGTCCCCTCTGCTTCAACCCTCTCAGGAAAGGGACCTTGAACTTCAGCCTTTTCTGCCTTATTATAAAGCCAACCTCCTTTGCTCAGCTCACCAGGGCGCCTTTTGTTTCATAGATGGGATGTGGTCTGAGTCAAGAGTCGCTAAGAAAAACCAATTGAATGATTAAACTCAGTTTGTTGAAATTTTGACAATACACATAGAAGTCTATATGTATACAACAGACATACACATATTTATATGCATATAATGTATATGGAAATGTACTCTATGTATTTAAATATATGCATGGAGAGGTATATAAATACATGCACATATTTTTATATATACACAGATAACATCCATATATGCATTCGTGTAGATTTTATATATACATATATTTAGGAGGCACAAATGATTTTTGCAGGGGATTGGGATAATGCCCATATGCTGTTTTGTGTTATTTGTTTGCAATAAAACTTGTGATCAAGCGCCCTTCCATGCCCTGGTGTCTCTTCAGCAGTGTGGTCTCATGGTGCAGAGCGTTCCTCCTGGTGCCTTACCAGACCCCTTTACTGAGAAGTTAGTTTTTCCCTGTATGATGATGAATTTTCAACAATTGCCAGTGAAGCTTTCTGAACCCCCAGGAAGTCACCTCAGGGGTGAGGAGGCTGTGAGGTGCCCAGCTCTCCAGCCAAGTTGCTCTCCCAGATGTGCCACCCAGGTGTGCCCCACAGGGTCGCAGGTGAGGAGCTACGTGACAGCAGTCAGTGAGGGCAAGACCCGCACACAGGAGAATGTGGGATCTGCAGTTTCAGGAGTAAAGTGTTACGTGGGTGTTCTTTGTATTCTCACATTGGTGCAGAACATATCAGATTCAGCAATGTCAAATCAAGCTGGGTGTCTCAGTGCCCCCTAGATGTGGGCCAAGAGCACCAATGGCCCCCACCAGGGCTCACCCTGTGCCTCTTGCCCACTGCAGTCCTAGCTCCATGTGAGCCCAGGAAAAGAGCACCAATGCCAACAGCAAATGCAGGAGAAGCCAGGACTTTGCCCATGGGTCCAAGAGGCCAGCTTGTAAGGGCCTCCATTGCCCAGCTTGTGACCATTAATACCCAAATAAACAGATAATAAATAAAAGTCATGCAACAACTTTAGTCTGTGACAAGCCACAAATCCATAGTGACACTGGGAAGGAAGAGGTTACCAAAAAGTACATCAAAACACAGTTGGGCCAGGCACTGTGGCTCACACCTATAATCCCAGCACTTTGGGAGCCTGAAGCAGGAGGATTGCTTGAGTCCAGGAATTGGAGACTGGCCTGAGCAACAAGCAGGAGTCTGTCTCTACAGGAAATAAAGAAAAATTATGAAAATTTAGGGGGAAAACATAGTTGTGGTACAAAGGTAAAGAGAATAGTTCTATCTATGTTTTAATTGATTCTCAGACTGGATGGCATGTCTGTCTCTGAAGGGAGTATTGTGCTATCCTCTGTCTGTGCACCTTGGAAAAGGGGGGCACTGCCAGGGAGCCAATGGCACCAGAGAAAAAAATGAGGCACCAGAGCAGGTAGGAGTGAACCCCTGAGAACAGGCCACCAGGTGGGCAGCCAGCTTCACCATAACAGCCAAGGGAAGATGGGATGCCTTTGTGCACCAGGGTGGGTGAGCCCAGGTCCCAAAGGAGGGATGCCATCTGTAGATGCTGCCTCCTGGCTGTGGATGCTGCTTACTGGCAACGCTGCCCACCATTACAGCCTGCTAGTCATTCATAGTTGTGTCCAGTGGTACTCACCGTTCAGACCAATGTCCAGTCATCATGGCCTAGTGGGTTTCATATGAAACCAGATCCCCAGAAGAAAACACCAGACTCCCAAATAACGCTGCCTACAGAGGAAGTAGGCTTGGGAAGCCGTGGTGTGGTCACAAGGGCTTGCCTGCCATGAGTGAGGACACAGGCCACAGCCATCAGGAGGTGTCCCTTCTCTCCTGATCCTAGAAGATCGTGGCAGCCACAGAAAGCAGCTCAGGACAAGCAGGAATGATCAGTCTGGAAAAGACCCCTGCAAACCCGCCAGGGGACACTTTTTTGACACCCACAGGCAGAAGTAAGGCTCTGCTTCCTTCTATCCTGAGGGGCAGGTGCAGGCAGTGCAAAGTGCCCCTTTTAGTGCCCAGTTCTGTACATTTTGACAAAAGCATACAGTACGTGCCCACCACCTCCCAACTCTCCCATCCTCTGATGCTGAGGTCTTAAGGTCTTGTGATCACTCAGGCAGCGCCTTGGGCCATCCTGGCTGCCATAAAAAAATATTACACACTGGGTGGCTTAGAGATAACAGAAATTCGTCCTCATGCACTGGGAAGTCTAAGGTCAGGAAGTAATTGGTTCAGGTCCTGGTGTGGACTCTCCTGGCTTGGGGATAGCAGGGGAGGGAGTCAGGGGAGGGCAGAGCGCACCCTGACCCCACAAGCACCATCCTCCTATTACAGAACTGCAGTCCTCTAAGGCCAGGTTCCCACCCTCTGACCTCATTTAACCTCAGTCCCCACCTAAAAGGTCCCATCTCCAAATACGATCACCTTGGGGGCTGGGGCTTCGACATGAATTCTGGGAGACACAATTCAGGCCAAAGTCTGTGGGTTTTATCTAGCTATAAAGGTGCTTAAAGTAACTAAAGCAAATCTGATGTATTAATGTTTGCCTTGTGATGTTAATTGACTATTTAGAAGCATTTGATTAAAGCTGCAATCAATATCTAAATATCTGGGAAACGTTAGCCGTTGATTTATTTCTAGTTGAGATTCATTAATTGTGCAATTGTGTTTAAATATTTAGGGAAACAAGCTTCACAGATCCATGTGGTCTGTGCCTCGGTCACTGGAGGAAACACAGTGATGACAGGTCCCAATGGAGAGAGGCAGGTGTCTGTCCAGACATGGAGGGCCAGTACAGGGTGGCCAGGGGGAACATGGGGTCAGGGGCCCAGTAAGGGGGCTAATGTGTCACAAAACAAATCCCACGGATTCCCCCAGCCACACTGGCCAGCACCTCTTGGTTTGGCTCAGCAAGGGGCTCCCGGAGGCTGATTTCTGGTTGAGTTTAGCTTCCTGGGCATCGGGACAGAAAAGGACAGGTTCCCTACGGAGCAGGAGTGAGACTAGCTTCAGCTTGTGCCCTTCCAAACCAGGGCCAAGGACAGTTAGTTATGGGCCAAGGACCTCACACCCGGATGAGCTATATCCCACATGTTAAACCAAGGTATAGGCATCCCCAGGCCCGTGGGAGTTCAGGGGATGCACTCACCCAGATCTTTCTAAAGACATGTCCAGCTGACCAAAATGCAAAATGGAACGAGAACTCCGGAAGAAACAAGCCACGCAGTCGGCTCTGACGTCAGTTTAGACTGCTAAGTGAATTTTGTAGCCTGGTTTATGAAGCTGAATGAAACATTAATAATTATTCTTGAAAGAGGATATGTTTGTATCAGGCAAAGAATTGTGCATGTGCCCAGGCATATGAAATGTGACACTGCTGTTTTTAATTAATTATGTTGTGTCCTGTGTGATACGCACTAGAGAAGAGGGAATCCAGTGAGCGTGCTGGGATGTGAGGGTACAGCGAATACCCGGAGCCACCACCTCCTGTTTCTGATGGTGTCGCACTGAGCTGGAATTCCTGTGTGTGGAGTTCCCTGCTGCCACTCTCCCCCTGGTGTAGGGGGTGATGCTGAATCCTGTGTTTCTGATTTCTCTAGTTTTTTCCATCGCTGCTGTACATGTAACACCACATGATGCCTAGATTAGCTCTGGGGTTGTCACGTGATCTTGTGCAACTTAGCTTTTTCTTAGTGTTCTAAGATTTATTCCTATTGTTTGTATAGATCGCATTTCATTCATTTTCACCATTGTGTAAAATTCCATTTTATGAATATACCAGACATGTTTTTATCCATTCATCCATCAAATGGACATTTGGGCTGTTTCCAGTTTTTGCTACTAGAAACAGTGTGCTGTAAATATCCCAGTATCTCTCCCCTTGGGCTCACATACAAAAATCTTTAAGATTTAAGCAGGTATAGAAGTACAGCGTCATAGCACCTGCAAGTGTTCAGTTTACAAGATAAAGCCCGATTATTTTCCCAAGTGCCCAGACCAGTTTCTGTTTCCACAGTAAGGAACCAGGCCTTGCTGATGACCTCAACACCAACACTTTGTCCTATCTGAGGTTCCAGGCTTTGCCAATCTAGTGGGTACCAAATGGCAACGTGGACATGCATTTCCTGAATACCAAGGAAGCTGAATACCTTTTCATGGGTTTACCCGTTTCCTATGTTGGGAAGTGCTTGCTCCTATCTGTCATCCCCTTCCCACAGCTGTAGGCCTTCTCCCTACAGATTCTTTATATACCCTGATACTGCTCCTTCCTGGTGCACATGCGGAAAATATCTCTTCCCACTCTGTGGCTTGCTTTTTTACCCTCTTTATGTTACTTTTTGATAAATGAAGTTCTGGATGTTAGGGTAGTTAAATGTATCAATCTTTTATTTTACGGTCAGTGCTCTTTGCATCTTGTTTAAGCAAGACTTCCCAACACAGTGAGGACATGCAGAGAATCCCCTCCACTATCGTCTACAAGTGACTTTTATTTATGATGTGAGACAGAAATTCAATTTCATTTTTTCCACATGAATAACAAATTGTCTCAGCAGCATTTATTAAATAGCCTCCTCCTCTCTGAGTGGTCTCCACCACCTGCACTGTCATAAATCAGGTTTCTATGTACAAGTGGATCTGCTTCTGGGCTTTTGTTTTTGTTCCTGTGTCATGATATCTATCCCAGTTTTCCTGCCAAAAAATCTTAATTACTGAGCTCCATGAACAAAGGGAGGGATTTTATCCCTGGGGTAAGGGGGGGCAGTGACTGGAAGCTCTGAGGGGCTGCTAGGTTCTTGCAAATGTTGTTGTTTTCTAGAAAGAGAATAAAATACATTAAGTACGTCACCTTTATGGTTTATAGGAGACTACTTTCTTCTGGATAGAAAGGTCCAATCTATTCGTAGTTTCCTAAGAGTTTTACCATGTAGATTTTAATTGAAGTACAGCAAATATGAATAAACATATGCAATTGTGAGGGCATAGCTCAGCAAGTTTTCCAATTTTTCAGCACCCAACATAAAACTTTTTCTGAACCTCAGAAACCACCACGTGCCCCTTATAGCCACAACCCCAAATAAGGTTTAACCTATCAGCCCGGAGGGTTTTGCCTGTTGTGAACTTTATAGAAATGAACATGCAGTGTGGGGCTGGGGTGGTGGCTTACAGCTGTAATCCCAGCACTTGAGCAGGCCAAAGTGGAAGGATCACTTGAGGCCAGGAATTCAGAACCAACCTGGGCAACATAGCAAGACCCTATCTCTGCAAGAAACTTTTAAAAAATTAGCCAGGCATTGTGGCAGGCCCTGTAGTTCTTAGCTACTTAGGAGGCTGAGGTAAGAGCATCACTTGAGCCTAGGAGTTTGAGGCTGCAATGAGCTATGATGCTGCTGTTACACTCTAGTGTGGGCAACAGAGAGAGTTCCCTGTCTTTAACAAAATAAAATATGGAACGATTACTCTAAAGGACACTCTAGAGCTGAGTAGAGTGCGGACAGACTTGGGAGAGAGGGTCAGACTTCACTGAAGAATATGTGGTTGCAGACATAAGGTAAGACTGGGCTGACTGGCGTACAGTCCCTGAGACAGGGGGAACAACTCTCTGGGATATAGGTGAGCAAAAGCTGACACACATGCATGCAGAAGGAGCCAAGCATATAGAAGTATGCAGAAGCTCGGCAGGATTGAAGCCTAGCACATATGGTATCTGCACTGGGAAGGGCAGTAAGAATTACAAGTGAAACATGGATAATGGGGTCTCAGGTGTGCAGGGCAGGGGCATGTCCTATGCAGGCTCTGCTGCAACTGGGAGATGGAGAGGCTTCCCTGTGCAGTGACCTAGTGTACTTCTCTGTGTGACTTGGACCAGAGACACTCTGGGCCAACAGAATGGATGCAGGTTGAGACTCACTAGGTGGCCAGCCCCACAGGCCCTTGAGAAGCCTGTGTTTTAGGGCTGAGGAGGGGATATAGAGAGCTAAGGCACCTCTGGGTGGCTGTGTGGTCCATGAAGCTCAATAGATGGCCGCCTTCCTCCCCCGTGTGCAGCCTTATGGAGGTGAGGAATCTGTAGGGAGCAGTGACAGGGTTGTCTCAGGCTCTTACCTAAACCACTGCTACTCAGGCTGCAATCTAGGAAAAACATGTGGCAGCCACACACTGGAGAAAGCCAAATCCTCAGAGATGGAGCCCCAGAGAAAACCACAAGCAGTGGGGGGTGAATGCTGTCCTGGACATTGGTGAATGAGCCACCATAGTCAAGAAGATCCCTTTTCCTTCAATGTCTTTCCAGTGCCCTCTAGGGACATTATGCCAGCTGCAAGGCAAATAAAGAGCCAATCTTCTAGGCATTAAAGGTGAACTTGGAGCTGAGAAATAGTACATTGATTATTAGACTACATAATATATACATATATTTTCATTCTTTTGATTTAAATATGTTTGTATCTTTATACTTTAGTCTCTTGTAGACAGAAGATAATTGGTTCTTACTATTTCATCAGTCTGACAATCTCTGTTTTTTAATTGGTATGTTTAGACCATTTACATGTAATACAATTATTGACATGATTGATTAAAATTTGCCATTTTGTTCGCTCCTAATTTGTTCCATCTAGGTGCTTTTTTTTCTTTTCTTTCCCACTTTTCTGCCTGCTTTTGGATAAACTTAGTATTTTCTAATCTATTTTGTCTCCACTTTTGGGTATAAATATTTTTTAAAAATGTAATGGTTGTTCAAAAGTATACTTTCATTTTTTTCTTCTCTTATTTTGTGCTATTGCTTTAATAAATTTTACCTTTACATATACTATAGACCCATAATACATTGCTACTATATAGGTATTTGCTTTTAGAGTGATTCAGTTATAAGAAAAAAATCTTATTTATCTTTAATCATTCATAGAGATGATTTGTAATTTATTTGTATAGATATTCACTTATGTCTGGTATCATATTCCTTTGCCTCAAATAACTTTCTGGAAGCTTTCTTACAATGCAGGTCTGCTGTTAACAAATTCTCTCCACTTTTGTTTGTCTGAAAAAGTCATTATTTTGTCTTATTTATTTATTTATTCATTTATTTTGAGACATAATATCACTCTGTGCCCTGGATAGAATGCCATGGTGCTGACCTATCTCACAGAAACCTCAAACTTTTGGGCTCAAGCAATCCCCTTGCCTCAGCCTCCCAAGTAGCTGAGACTATAGGCTCTCACCACAATGCCCAGCTAGCTTTTCTATTTTTAGTAGAGACAAAGTCTTACTTTTGCTCAGGCTGTCCTTGAACTCCTGATCTCAGGCAATCCACCTGCCTTGGCTTGCCAGAGTGCTAGGATTTACAGGTGCAAACCACGGCACCCAGCCTACTCTTTTTACTATAATTAATTGCAAGATTTCCTCTTTACCTTTGATTTCCAGCCATTTACACATGATGTGTCCCAGGGGTCCTTTTCTGGAAAATTATCCTTTTGGAGGATTCTCAGTTCTTTTGAATCTGTTGCTTGATGCCTCTTACTATTTTTGAAAAATTCTTAGCATTAATTTCTTCAAATATTTCTTCTACTCTGTGCTTTCTCATTGTCAGATTCCATAGCATGTGGTAGATTGTTTCATATTGTCCCATAGCTCTTAGGTTCTCTGTTCTAGTTTTTTGGTTTTTTGTTCTCTTTTCTGTGTGCTTTGGGTATCTGTTATTGATCTATCTTCAGATTTATTGATTCTTTCCTTGGCGGTGTCAAATCTACTGAGGGACCCTTCACAGACATTCTTCATCTCTGTTATTGGTGGTTGTTTTTGTTTTACTTTTAACATTTCATTTGACTCCTAGTTCCCATTGTTCTGCTGAAATGTTAATGCATTTAATCATAGATGTGATTTTAATAGTGTTTCCAAAATTCTAGATTAATATGAGGATACAAATGATTAGGTTACATTGTTTGCATTTGTTAGGTAAAGCCCAAGTTGTAGTTGAGCCCTTCACACAGAAGGCGTGCCATATACTCCTACATTGTGCCCATCAGAGTCAACATCTGCATCATCTATAAATTTGGCTTCAATGATTGTTTTGTCCCTTGACAATATATTGGAGGTGGGTTGCTTGCTCTGTAATTTTTGGTTGGAGGCTGAATATTTCATATAGGACAGTAGAGACTTGGGTGAATAGTATTTATGCCAAAAGATGGGTATATCTCTTGAGCTGCCAGGCCATTCGTGTAAAGGATTGAGTTATTTTAGCCAAGGCTTGAGCTGGGTGTGGGTTTTATTTTGCTATGGATAACATTGGCTTTAAATCCTAGCAGTATTACCTTCTGCTCTAGTGCGGGGAATTGCATTTTTGGAAAGTTTTTCTCCATGTTCCTGCCCTACCATCTGCTTTTCCTCCCCCTGTGACTATACCTCAGAACTAGTCTCTCTATACCCTGTCCCTCTCCCAGCAGTAGACTGTTGCTGTTTGCTACTTGGTATTTGCCAGCCTAGGGCAGGTGCTAGATCTTAGGGATAAGGCTTTCCAGTGAAGCTGCTCCTCCACCAACTGCAGAAACCTTCTAATTGGCTCTGCCCCCCACCCCAGAAGTATAGGGTGCTTATCTTTGCTCCCTACCACACCAGCATCTACTTGTGTCCTGGGAGCACAGAACTTCTCAAGTGGTTAAAGGCTTTTGTTTTTATGAAAGAAGCTCTGGATGGGGCTTCTTATCTTTCCTGAAACAGCAGCCAACCACACCTCCAGGTCTATACTCACCAGGAGGGATTTCCCTGGTCTCTGGCCTGCCCCATCCTTTCTAGTGTGCTCCTATTTGGGTGTGTGTGTGTGTATGCACATGCGCACCTTTGTCTCTGGCTCCCAGTGATCCCACAGTTCATGCTAGCTCCTATGTGGCTTTTACCAACTCGTTAATATCTTATGCTGAATTTTACCTATCTGACTTGCCTGCACAGGATTGAGTGTGCTCTGTCACAGGTAAGCTGGGGCTCCCATCCTATTTCTCCTTGGAAGAGTTTGCCCTGTCTTGGATTTCTGGCTACTAGGTTGTTCTATATATACATGCTCTAACATGTTCAAAAAAAGCTATGCTTTTGGACATTATTTGCTCTTTCTTGTTAGGGTGAGAGCAATGACTTTTTCAGTGTTCCATAAACTTGGAAAACCTGACCATATTCTTGATTGATTTTTGAATATTCCACAACCTGCATCCCTGGAATCAATACCTCTTGGTCATAATATTTTATATTTTTATAGATCACTGGCTTCAAAGTATTAATTGTTTAACTTGTTATTTTGAAATAAATAGAGTCACAATTTCACAACTTGTGAAAATGTACACAAAGTTCATTTTATTTATTTATTTATTTATTTATTTATTTATTTATTTATTAGGACACAAAGTCTTACTCTGTCACCCTGGGTAGAGTGTGGTGATGTTATCATAGCTGACAGCAACCTCAGTCTCTAGGGCTCAAATAATCCTTTTGCCTCAGCCTCCCAAATAGCTGGAATTGTGGGCACCCACCACAATGCCTGGCTAATTTTTTTCTATTTTTAGTAGAGATAGGATTTCACTCTTGGGAAGGTTAGTGTCAAACTCACAAGCCACCCACCTTGGCCTCCCAGAGTCCTAGGATTATAGGTGTGAGCCACCACGTCCAGCCACTTACTTTTTATTTATTTATCGATCATGGTAACATGTCGCATAACTATGGTGTGATATTAAAACCAGAAAGTCAACATGGATACAATTCATAGTGCTTGTTCAGATTTCACAGGTCTCACACATGTTCATTTGTACATGTGAATGTATGTAGTTCCATGCAATTTCATCACATATTTAGATTTGTGTGACTATTTTGCTTGCCTAATAAAATGAGGTAAGAAATGTTCCCACATTTTCTATTCCTTAGAAAATTTGTATGAGATTGGTATTATTTGTTTATTAAATGTTTAAAAAATTCACTGGCTGCATGCAGTGGCTCCTGTCTGTATTCATAGCACTTTGGAAGGCCAAGGAGGGTAGAATGCCTGAGCTCAGGAGTTTTCAAGACCAGCCCAAAAAGAGCATGACCCCTTATCCACCAAAAGAAACAGAAAAACTAGGGGGTGGTACCTGTGGCTCAAAGGAGTAGGGTCCCAGTCCCATATACCGAAGGTGGCGGGTTCAAACCCAGCCCTGCCCCCCCCAAAAAAAAACTACAAAAAAAAAAAAAGAAAAGAAAAACTAGCCAAGAGTTGTGCTGGGCATCTGTTGTCCCAGCTACTCTAGAGGCTGAGGCAAGAGGATTGGTCAAGCCCAAGACTCTGCGTTTGCTGTGAGCTGTGATACCACAGGACTCTAGCCTGGACAACAGAGTGAGACTTTGTCTCAAAATAAATAAATAAATAAATAATCAGTGAGGTCATCTAGGATTTACTTCTAGGGAGGTTTTAAATTTAGATTCTTTTTTTTTTTTTTTAACAAATACAAGTCTATTCAGATTTTCTTTCTTGTTTTTTTTGTAGAGACAGAGTCTCACTTTTTCACCCTCGGTAGAGTGCAGTGGAGTCACAGCTCACAGCAACCTCCAACTCCTGGGCTTAGGGGATTCTTCTGCCTCAGCCTCCCAAGTAGCTGGGACTACAGGCACCCGCCACAACACCTGGCTATTATTCAGATTTTCCATTTCTTTTTGAGCCAATTTTAGCAAGTTGTACTTCCCAAGAATATTGTTTATTTTCACTAACTTGTCAAATGCGAGGGCAGGAGGTTGTTCATAATACTTTCTTATCATCCTTTTACTGACTGTAAGATCTATCTATGTATGATAGCTTTTGTTTTTCATTATTGATGTTGGTATGTTGTTTTTTTTAATTTTTCTAGAGATTCATCAATTTCATTAATTTTTTTGATGAAGCATATTCTAGTTTTATTAAATTTCTCTATTGTGTATATATGTGCTTTCTATTTTATTGATTTTGCAATCATCGTTGTATTTCTTCTTTCTACTTTCGGTGGGTTTGATTTGCTATTTCTTGCTTATCTTGAGTTAACACTTTCTACCTTTTATTTTTACTATTATTTTTTTTTTTTTTTTTTGCAGTTTTTGGCCAGGGCTGGGTTTGAACCCACTACCTATAGTATATGGGGTTGACGCCCTACTCCTTTGAGTTACAGGCGCCGCCCACCCTTTCTACTTTTTAAATTTAAAATTCTACATTTTTAACTTATGCTACTAGGTGAGTATAACTGTAAGATTTTATATATTCCTGATGAATTGGCCAGTAATCTGTTGCCTTCTACCTTTAATGAAAACTTCTTGCCTTAACATCCACTTTGATAGTAATGTAGCTAATCCATCTTTCTTTTGCAAGGCATATCTTTTGCATCTCTTTATTTTATCTATATTTAAATATGTGTCTTATAAATACCTTATATTTGGGTCTCCATTTTATCTCTTATTTGATGTGTTTGGTCACTTGATAGTCAAGGTAATTATTTCAAATAGATAAGTTTAAATATAGAATATTATTATGTTTTCTATTTGTCTATGTTCTATTTTTACCTTTATCTTGCTTTTTAATATTAATTACTTATTTATTTATGTTCATTTACTTATTCTATTTCCTTATTAACATTTTTATTATATGTTTTATTATGTCATAGAATGCCTTAGGAAGTGTTTCCTCTTTCAATTCTTTGGCTGAGTTTATTTAGAATAGGTATTATTTGGTCCTTGAATGTTTGGTAAGATTTACCAGTGAAGCTATCTGAGCCTGAAGTTTTCTTTGTGGAAATTTTTGTTTGTTTGTTTGTTTCAGACATAGTCTCACTGTGTCGCCCAGGATATAGTGCCGGGGCATCATCATAGCTCACAGCAACCTCAAACTCCGGGGCTTAAGCGATCTTCCTGCCTCACTTTTTCTATTTTTGGTAGAGACATAGTCTCACCCTTGCTCAGGCTGGTCTGGAACTCCTGAACTCAGGCAATCCACCCAACTCAGCTTCTCAGAGTGCTGGGATTATAAGTGTGAGTCACCACACCCAGCCTTTCTCTATTTCTTCTTGGATGAGCTTTGGTAGTTTATGCCTTTCAAGGAGTTTTTTTATTTCATCTAAGTTTTCAGATTATGAGTCATAATATCCTCTATTACCCTGTGATCAACCTTAGACTCTTTGTTTTGATCAGCTTCCCAGCCCATTTCCCTCCTCCCCCACCCCGCAGAGTCAACCCCGGGAACAAGGCAAGTCCCTCCTCCCCCCACGGTGGCCAAGAACATGCTTCCCAGCCACTTACCCAGGCCCCCTCTTCCCCCTAGGGTTGCCAAGAACAAGCTTCAGGTACAAGGAAGAAAAGTCCCAAGTTTCACAAAACTCCCAAGTTCTCAGTAGGTAAACAATGGTGGAAAACTCACCGAGACTTGATTAATTACTGTTGTATAACCATAACCATTGTGATATGAGATGTATCCATTGTCAACCAAAGCTGTATTAATTATTGTTACATTACTGTAACCATTGCTGTAGCCATAACTACCCAAGCTATAACCCCCCTTAACCAGCCACGTTTCACTTCTGTAATAAGCTTGCACAAAACCTATAAAAGGCAACTCACCCCCCTACTTGTGCTGCTGACTGTCTCTCAGAGCATCAGCCTCTGTAGCAAGGTAAAATAAATTACCAATTAATTAATCTAAGTGAGGGTCCGACTCTATTTTTCCAGGTCTCTTAAATTATTTCATCTTGAGTAATGGTTTTCAATCCATGTGCCATGGCACACTGTTGTGCTGTGAGAGGATCTTAAGTGTGCTGAGAACATTTTTAAGGATCATTAATTAGGTCAACCTCATACTGGTCAAGGAAACAATACAACAAGTGGACATTTCAATTCCAAACATTTATGCACCCAACTTAAGTGCTCCCAGGTTTATGAAACAGGCCTTAAATGGTCTGAGCTATATGATATCCTATAATACTATAATAGCTAAGGACTTTAACACCCCTCTGATAGAACACAGATTCTCTAAACAGAAACTAAACAAAGATACAAGAGATTTAAATGTGACCCTAGAACAAATGGGCTTGATAGACATATACAGAACACACCATCTCAAAGCTAAAGAATATACATTCTTCTCGTCAGTCCATGGAACATTCTCCAAAATAGATTATATCCTAGAACACAAAATCAAAAGAATTGAAATTATACCTTGTATCTTTACAGGCCACAAGGCAATAAAGGTGGAACTCAACTCCAACAAAAACTTCCATTCCCACACAAAGGCATGGAAACTAAACAATCTTACGCTGATTGACAGTTGGACCAAGAAAGAGATAAAGGAGAAAATTATTAAATTCCACATAACATAACAACATGCATAACATAAAACATCACAACAACCATGAAGCCACAAGCTATGAAAACCTGTGGGATACTGCAAAAGTAGTCCTAAAAGAGACATTTAACACATTAGATGCCTACATTTGAAAAAGAGAAAGACAGTACATCAACAAACCAATGAATCATCTTAAGGAAATGGAAAAGAAAGAGCAATCCAATCCCAATCCTAGCAGAGGAAAAGAAATAACCAAAATTAAATTAGAAATAAATGAAATTGAAAACAAACGAATGACTCAGAAAAGGAATGAAACAAAAAGTTGGTTCTTCAAAAAGATAAAAATTGATAAACCTTTGGCTAGATTAACTGAAAACAGAACAGTAAAATCTCTAATAACTTCAATTAGAAATTAAAAAGGAGAAATGATAACAGATACCACAGAGATTTAAGAGATTATTTTCACTATTACAAGAAACTGTATGCCCAGAAATTTGAGAATGTGGAGGAAATGGACCAATACTTGGAATCACACCCTCTCTCTAGAGGGAGACCTAGAGAGTGTGACCTGGAAGAAATAGATCTCTTAAACAGACCAATATCAAGCACCAAAATTGAAGAAATAATAAAAAAGCTTCCAACAACAAAAAAAGTCCTGAACCAGATGGTTTCACCCCAGAATTTTATCAAACTTTCAAAGAAGAGCTATATCTATACTGCAGAACCTATTTTAAAACATTGAGAAGGAAGAAGCCTTTCCTAACACGTTCTATGATGCAAACATCACTCTGATACCAATACCAGGAAAGGACTCAACTAAAAAGGAGAACTAGCCAGGTGTGGTGTCTCATGTCTGTAATCCTAGCACTCCAGGAGGCCAAGGCAGGTGGATTGCCTGAGCTCAGGAGTTCCAGACCAGCCTGAGCAAGAGTGAGACCTCATCTCTAAAAAAATAGCCAGGCATTGTGGCAGGCACCTGTAGTTCCAGCTACTTGGGAGGCTGAGGCAAAAGAATCACTTGAGCCCAAGAGTTTGAGGTTGCTATGAACTGTGGCACCACACGGCACTCTACCAAGGGTGACAAAGTGAGACTCTATCTCAAAATAAATAAAAATAAATAAAAAAAAAAGAAAACTATAGACCAATATCACTAATAAATATAGATGCAAAAATACTCAACAAAACCTTAGCTAATAGATTATAGCTATACATTAAAAAAATTACACATCACAGGCAAGTAGGCTTCATTCCAGGGATGTAAGGCTGGTTTAACATATGCAAATCCATAAATATAATTCAACATATCAATAGAAGCAAAAACATAGACCATGTGATCCTTTCATTAGATGCAGAAAAACCATTTGACAAAATCCAGCATCATTTTCTAACAAGAACATGTAAGAAAATAGGCATAGGTGGCACATTTCTTAAACTGAATATGACAAACCCACAGCTAATATCATACTGAATGGAATAAAACTGAAAGCTTTTCCACTTAGAACTGGAACTAGACAAAGATGTCCTGTACTGGCACTACTGTTAAACATATTCTGGAAGTTGTAGTCAGTGCAATCAGGCAAGAGAAAGATATTAAGGGCATCCAAAGGGGAGCAGAGGAGGTCAAACTCTGGCTCTTTGCCAATGATACGATATTATACTTAGAAAACCCCAGAGACTCAACCATTGATCAAGTGATCAAGAATTACAGTAACATGTCAGGTATAAAATCAATGTCTACAAATAAGTAGTCTTTGTATATGCCAGTAACAACCAAGTTGAGAAGCAAATCAAGGACACAATTCCCTTCACAGTAGTAGCTTCAGAGAACATTAAATGCCTAGGAATATACCTAACAATAGAGGTGAAAGGTCTTGACAAAGAGAAATATGAAACTCTAAGAAAAGAAACAGCAGAAGGCATCAACAAATAGAAGAACATACCATGCTCTCAACTGGGAAGAATCAACATTGTTAAAATGTTTATATTTCCCAAAGCAATCTACAGATTCAGTGCAATACCCATTAAAATAACATTATAACCAGGTACAGTGGCTTATGCCTGTAATCCAAGCACTCTGGGAGGCTGAGGTGGGTGGATTGCTTGATCCCAGGAGTTTGAGATCAGCCTGAGCAAAAGTGAGACCTCATCTCTACTAAAAATAGAAAAACTGAGGCAAGATGATCACTTGAGCGCAAGTGCTTGAGGTTGCTGTGAGCTTTGATGCATGACATTCTACTCAGGGTGCCAGAGTGAGAACAAACAAACAAACAAAAAAAAAACAACACTATACTTTGAAGAACTAGAAAATATGTTCTTCGTTTTGTATGGCATCAGAAAAAAGCTTGTATAGCCAAAGCAATTCCTAGTGATAAAAACAAAGCCGGAGGCATCACTCTACCAGACTTCAGGTTATATGACAAGTCCAAGTCCACAGTGATCAAAACAGCTTACTATTGACACAAAAATAGAGACATAGACATATGGAACAGAATAGAAAACCAAGAGATGAAACCAGCCTCTAGTGGACACCTGATCTTTGATAAACCAAACAAAAGCATACCTAAGGAAAAGAAACCCAATTCAATAAATGGTCCTAGGAGAACTGGTTAACCACATGTAAAAGACTGAAACTGGACACGCACCTCTCACCACTTACAAAAATTGACTCAAGATGGATAAAAGATTTAAATCTAAGACATAAGACAATAAAAATCCTAGAAGAAAGTGTGGGAAAAATTCTTGATGATGTTGGCCTGGGGAAAGATTTTATGATAAAGACCAGTGGCAATTGCAACAGCAACAAAAATAAACAAATGGGACTTAATTAAGCTGAAAAGCTTCTGCACAGCTAAAGACACAATAATTAAAGCAAACAGACAACCCTTAGAAGGGAAAAGATATTTGCATGTTACAAATGTGTCAAAGGGTTGATAACTAGAATATACAGAGAACTCAAATTAATCAACACAAAAAGAGCAAATAATCCCATATATTACTGAGCAAGAGACATGAACTAAACCTTCTATTTGAAAACAGACAAATGGCTAACAAACACTTGAAAAAATGCTCATCATCCCTAATTATCAGAGGAATGCAAATCAAAACCACCCTGAGATATCACCTAACCCCAGTGAGAATGGCCCACATTGCAAAGTCTCAAAGCTGCAGAGGCTGGCATGGATGTGGAGAGAAGGGAACACCTCCACTGTTGGTGGGACTGCAAACTAATACAACTCGTTGGAAAGAAGTATGGAGAATCCTCAAAGAACTCTAACTAGACCTCCCATTTGATCCCACAATCCCATTACTAGGCATCTACTCAAAAGAAAAAAAATCGTTTTATCATAAGGACATTTGCACTAGTTTGTTTACTGAAGCTCTATTTACAATTGCCAAGATGTGGAGACAACCTAAGTACCCATCAATCCAGAAATGGATATACAAACTGTGGTATATGTATACCATGGAATACTATTCAACCATTAAAAGATGGAGACTTTACATCTTTTGTATTAACCTGGATGGAGTTGAAACACATTCTTTGTAGTAAAGCATCACAAGAATGGAGAAGCAAGAATCCAGTGTACTCAATACTAATAGGAAGCCAGAAGACAATTAAAATCATGCCCACATAAGAGAAAAACTCAATTCAATTCAAGTTGAGGGGAGGGGAATGAGAGAGAGGGAGATTGGTGTGCTCCCACTTAATGGGCATAATGTAGGGGTATATGATGTACCTCTTGGGTGCAGGACACAGCTACAAAAGGGACTGTACCTAACAAAGGCAAACATTGTAACCTAGTTGTTTGTACCCTCACATTAACCTGAAATTTAAAAAAAAACAAAAACCCTTTCTTGTTAAAAACAAGATCATTGGCTAGACATGGTAGCTCATGCCTATAATCCCAGCACTCTGGGAAGCCAAGGTGGGCAGATCTCCTGAGCTCACAGGTTGGAGACCAGCCTGAGCTACAGTGAGACTCCATCTCTAAAATTAACCAGGTGTTGTGTTGGGCACCTGTAGTCCCAGCTACTCCGGAGGATGAAGCAAGAGAATAGCTTGAGCCCAAGAGTCTGAGGTTGCTGTAAGCTGTGATGTCACAGCATTCTACCAAGGGTGCATCAAAGTGAGACCCTGTCTCCAAAAAAAAAAAAAAAAGAAAGAAAGAAAGAAAAAGAAGATCATTAATTAAATCATTTCCAAAAGAAGTTCAAAGCACAGTAAGTATATATTTTTTTCCTCTTTTTTTGATCAACATAATTTAAATGTGCTGTGGAAGCTTAAAACTACACGTTCAAGTGTGCCATGAGATAAAGAAGGTTGAAAAACATGGCTCAGCACTTGTGGCTCAATCAGCTAAGGCGCCAGCCACATACACCTAAGGTGGGGGGTTCAAATCCCCAGCCCGGACCCTCCGAACAACAATGATGGCTGCAACCAAAAAAGGGCCAGGCGTTGTGGCGGGTGCCTGTGGTCCCAGCTACTTGGGAGGCGGAGGCAGGAGACTCGCTTGAGCCCAGGAGTTGGAGGTTGCTATGAGCTGTGATGCCATGGCACTCTGCCCAGGGGGATAGCTTGAGGCTCCGTCTCAAAAAAAAAAAA
>CAUYQV010016875.1:0-17573 GCA_963574575.1 Galagoides demidoff | reverse complement strand
GGAACTGGAAAATGTTCTTCTCAGCAAAGTACCACAAGAATGGAAGAAAAAGTATCCAATGTACACATCCCTATCATGAAACTAATTTATAGTTCTCATATGAAAGCTGTAACCTAATTATAGCCCAAGAATATGGGGAGGCAGAGGGGAGGGCAGAAGGGTGGATGGGTGGAGGGAGGGTGATTGGAAAGATCACCTCTATAGTTTGTCTTACAAGGGTACAAGTGAATCTTTCTAAAAGTAGAGTATAAAAGTCTTAACACAATAACTAAGTAAATGTCATAAAGTCTATGTTAACCAGTTTGATGAAAATATTTCAAATTGTATATGAAAACACTACACTGTACCCCATGACTGAATTACTGTACACACCTATCATTTAATAAAAAAAATTTTTTTAAATGTTATCAATAAAGCATTCTTAGAAACAGAATTCTACTATCGAAAAAGAAAAAATAAAACTCATGGTAACCCATTTTAAAGTTAATCCAGAGTGGTATTTATAACATTTCAAATAAATCAATACCTCGATATAATATTTGAAGTCTTTTCTACTGTTAATCTATTGTCTCATTAGTTGTACTTGTTAGAGAGCCTAACATGACAAATTTTGGTTTCAATAGCATATGGAGATTTCTGAACTGCCTCCATTGAAATCTAGCCCCAGGCCAAAGAAATCTATCAGAAATAATGTCAGGATTGACTTCAGATGAGCTAACCAGGAATCCCATCATTAAGACATTATCTGCTATTGAAATATTTTTATCTCTGTGTTCTAAAGAAAGGCTTTCAGAACACAAAATAACTCCCTTCCCATATACTCAGGAGAAAGTACTAACTGCAGGACACCAGCATATTAAGAAAAACCACAGACCCAAATGGCTGCGAAGGTGGGAAGAGGAGCAGTAGGACATATGTTGGAATACAACGTGTGTTTACCATCAGAACACTTGATAGAACCAAATCTTTATTATCCATCTGTATCAAGAGATGAGTAGGTTATGACAAGAAAAAAAATCAAACTCTAAAAGAAAATCTTTTGTAACAACAATAACAACAACAACAAAAGGCAAAAAGATCTTTTATCTGGAAGGACCTTCTCAAAGCGAGAGACAGTGAGTACAATGCACAAGAACCAAGATAGCTTCCTGATGATCTGTGGGACCAAATAACCCAGACCAGCACAGGCAACTCTCTCAAGTGTGTGCTGGAAGTGTAAGAGTACTGGGGAACAAACTGAAGGTCACAGAAATATCCATTCCCCCAAACTGACAAAACTGGATGAGATTGGTGAGTTTTGTATGTTATTCCTCTATTGGGCTATGGTAGCATTTATGCCCCTGAAACTGTCCAAAATGCACAAATATTCTGTAGTTACTTGTAAAAGAAGTAACTATGATTAAATATAGCCTATACTTTGAAGGATATCAATCTTGAGACAGAGATTACAAAGAGCCTTAGCTATTTTAGGTAAAAGGCATTTTAATATGTTATACAAATTAGTGGATTTTGTTTAAAAACAAAAGGTAAAATAATTTACAAATATATCTTTTAAAAATGACCAAGAAGTAGCAGTGAACATTATGGTACAAAGAAAGGTAAATCAACAAGTGCTAACAATGCTTGTTTGTTTTTTTTTTTTAACCACCTACCATTAATGTTATACAAAACACTGATTCTTCTTACGAACAATTTACCAACATATTAACAATTTACAAACTTTCAGTTCTTCTACATGATCACCTTAATAGAAATTAACTTCTTTCCATATTGATAACAAATATAACATAATGGAAAAACAAATTCTTAATAATTATAGTTTGTAATACTTTTAAAAACTACTGATTTAATGATCTTCAATTTTCTTTTGAAAAGAAATACTGAGATTATTTAAAATATCTTGATGATAAAATAGAAACTTACATTAATGATATGTTTTAGTATTTTTTTTGTCATATGTATGTATGCCGGTTATGATTTTGCTTGTCATATATATGCTTTTGTTTATCACATATATGCCAGTTATGATTTTATCAGCTTTAGGTACGAAAATCACAATTAGATGATCAAGGCAACTGCTTTTCCTTAGGGTTGGAATCACCATCTCTGGTGTCTGATAAGAAAGGTACTATTTTGTTGAATGTGCTATACA
This sequence comes from Galagoides demidoff, assembly GCA_963574575.1. Classification (NCBI taxonomy): domain Eukaryota; kingdom Metazoa; phylum Chordata; class Mammalia; order Primates; family Galagidae; genus Galagoides; species Galagoides demidoff. The sequence goes on along the minus strand of CAUYQV010016875.1, from coordinate 15,421 downwards.
GCTGTTCCATAGGTTACCACACCACCTCACCCTACCACCATCTCCACCATCTTCTTCCATCTTTCTAGGTTAATTGTGTGGTTTAAGTGCTTAACATGGGGAGTAACTTCAACCAATGGATAAAATTGGAGTTGGTAAAGAATTTCTAGAGTATCTGACTAAAAGTGAGAAGAAATTATTGTATATATTAAAATACTTGGTATAATTAGTGCACATCAAGCTTTTCTATTTCAAAGAGAAATGTTTGAAATGGTTTACTTATTAATATTACAGAAGTCTTTTTTCACTCACTATGGAAAACGATTCTAAACTCTGTCTAAATATATGGGAATGTTATACACTAGAGAAAGGCTAAAGAAATATTAAAAAAAAAAAGAAAGAAAGAAAAAAGAAAAGCCCAAGTGTAAAGAACTAAAGATTATGTAAGCTTTGGTAAAAATCTCTGTATTTCATTTTCTCAGCTCTTAGATGTAATTCCAAAAAAGACCCTGGACAGTGTGGTCCGGGCTAGCATACAGTTCATTTTCAGCTTTATGGAACAACAGGGATTTGCAAGCTTTAATAAATTCCCAACTATAACCACGGAAGATCTCTTTGGACTTCACCAAATACAAAACAAACAATAATGAGTTGCCGGGGTGACAGGGTCTTTATTTGTTATGATAGTATCGAAAAAGAAATGTGTGCCAAGGGCATTTGTTTTAATAATGAAAATGGGGCAGTCAGTGCTCAGCATTCTTCAATGCTGCATCATTTCTACAGCCCATTTAATTAATGTGAAGAACAGCTTCTTGTCTGGTAAATAATTCATTTCTTTACTTCACAAGCACACACTTTCTTCTGATATCAACTCAACAGTAGCAGGTCTTCTCCACTCGAGATTACACAGGGGCTTGAGGAAGACAGAGATTTAACAGGGAAGAAATACAGATGGGGGAGCAAGAAGATGAGATGTTCAATTTACACTTATTTTTAAGACACTTTTGATGATAGTGTTGATATTCTCATAAAGGTGTTATATGTTATTTCAAAAACTGTAAATAATTAAACTTCATAGTTGCTCCTGAAAGAAAAAAATATGGAACAAACCTAGCTTTGTTTTATAGGAAACTTTAGGTCAAGGTGGTAGTATACATTCACTTATTCATTGACTCATTCATTCTTTTCACCAAATATTTATTAACCATCATGCAGGTGCCAGGCACTGTGCCAAACTTGGAAGATTAGGAAATGCTATGATATTTGCTCTCCTGAACCTTTCAGTTTACTGAGTAGGTATGAGAGCAATAAATAGTAATCAAACACTAATGAGTATATAATTACAAATGGAGATACAGTCTTAAGAAAGGAAGCACAGATTAGGAATATTTGTAAAAAAAAAAAAAAAAGGAACCTGTGTTAGACTTGGGGTTCCTGAGAAAAGGCTATCAAGAAAAACTTCTTTGGTGGGATTAGCGGCTCACGCCTGTAATCCTAGCACTCTTGGAGGCTGGGGCAGATGAATTGCTTGAGCGCAAGAATTCAAGAGCAGCCTGAGCAAGAGTATGACCTGTCTCTACTAATAACAGAAAAACTAGGAGGGCATGGTGGTGAACACTTATATTCCAGCTACTCTGGAGGCTAAGGCTAGAGGATTGCTCAAAGCCCTAGAGTTTAAGGTTGCTGTGATCTATGATGTCATAGCACTCTACCCAGGGAGACAGGAAACCCTGTCTCAAAAATAATAATAATAAATAATAATTAAATAAATAAAATACATACATAAATCCTTCTTTGCAAAAGAAATGGTTGAGGTTGAGAACTAAAGAATGAGTTTAAGTGAATAGGAGAAGGAATTCTGACAAGGGAAACAAAATGTACAGAAGCTCTAAGATGTGTGTAGGGAAGGGTGAGGGAGGGATAAGATATCATCAAGTTACAAAACTAAAAATTCAATAAAAGCTAGCCACTTTGAAGTGGACAGTAATTCCAGGAGAACCTGAAAAGGATTTTCATTTCAATTTACATGGCAGACTGAGACGCTTGGGGAGACCTTTAGTGGTCATACAAGTAGATCCAACATTAACAGAGTTTTAGTCATATTGGTGGTAAGGAAGATTTCCACATAAGTAAGGGAAAATACCTGTGGGACCAGGGAGAAAGGGAGAGAGACAAAGACATGGGTGGGGGTAGTTATGGGTGGCTTAAGCTGAACACAACCATGCACTGAGAAGCACACAAGAACCCTGGGTGCAGTTTACCAAGCTACATAACAGGTCCTGGGTGAAACGCAAAGGAAAGTTGACCCTGAGACGCCCAAATTAAGCCTAGTCAGAGTTATGTAACAATCAAGTGAAGAAAACTGGTGAAAAAATAAAGTTCTAGAGCAAGAGACAAATTAAGTTGTCTTGCAAGATAAGACAACAGAACCACAAGGCAGAATTTCAGAGGAGTTAGTATAATAAGTGAATGAAATGAACTAGCATCTGCTATAATATAAAGAAGATTATAATTTTAAATAACGAAGTACAAACGGAATCACAAAAGTTACAAATGAAAAATGTGCTTGCTTCTAGCAACTCATTTAGACTTAAATATTTAGGTAAAATTCCTAGTTCATGGATCATACTGTTCCCACTGTTCCCAGAAACAATGAGACCTGTGCACACAGAAAAACCTATAAGTAAATGCCTATCATTTCACACTAGCAGATTACAGCACTAATCTCAAAAAAGACTGTGCATTTTCATTTTGCAGTATAGTGGCTCAATAAAAGAAAAGTGTAAATTTACCTCATCCTGCTTTTTTATAAAGAGAATGGGAAAAATAATTATTGACTTTAATCAACAATATGGGTAAGATTTCTTTAAAACAATAGCTAAATAAGTAAATGGTGCATGTGTGTGTGAATATACACAAAAGAAAAATATTTATAATACTAAAACCAAGAATCGTTCAAATGTCCCAAGTACTTGGTAACTGACAACAAAATGAAACACTGATCCATCTTCATTTTTAAAATGGCTATATTATTCCAATATTTTATGCCATCTTATATTTTCTACTATAATCAATGCAGAAGTATATAATGAAATTCATACTTTTTGAGAAATGTAAATCATAAAATATCAAAATCGCATCTTATACAATTGAACCTTCATTCTGACTGCTGCAAGTCTTTGATTCTTCTGCAAAGCCCAACTCTTTCCCTCCTGTAGTTGTTTATATAGAATTTCTCCCAAATGTTTACTAAGAAAACTAACTCCTAATCATCCAGCAGATCTCTGCTGAATGTTCCCCAGTGTGGCCCTCTCTGCTTTCTCATTCTAATGTAGGCTGCCTCTTTCACATAACATTAATAGTGTATTTGTAAATTTAATCCGCCTTTCGTAACACAGTATAAGTTCCATGAGGAGAAATATTCATGTCTATTTTATGACCTAAGAAGAACACATATGTTACGGGCTTAGTATTAATAAATATTTTGTGACTGAATGTAAATGAATGAATGATGAGTGAGTACTAAAGATAAAGCCAGAGGACTATGAATATGTATTTTAGTCTTCCTTAAAAGTTTTATAAGTATAGGCACTTTGAAAATAACTGAAACACCCATCTGAGATTTCTCAAGAAAATTATGATACAACTGTCAAGCATAATAATTTTTTCTATAAGGAATACTGCCAAATTTCACAGAGCTATCTAGGAAAAAAATCTAAATTTTAAGATAATTCAAAATGAAAAATTAAAAAAGTCCTCAAAAATAAAAACTCTACTAAGCAAAATTACTTCCACACACAAAAATTTAATATAACTTTTGATGCAAAAGAAATAATAAATGTGGAATTTTCTTCACAATTTTAAGTACAGAAAAGTAATATGAATTTACTTTTGACACTCTTCAAAATTACTCATATGAAGTTTTTTAAAAAGTCAGGCTATAGAATTTCTGTCAATCTATTTATATCTATGGTCCAACAAGCAGTTTAGAGTCATGTGTGAAACAAAGAACTTTCAATTTGACAACTTCATGAATGCAATAAAAATAGCCAAAAAAAACCACAAAAGGGCATAACTAATTCACTATATTGACTGATTTTGCAGGGATTTTTTTTTTTTAAGAAAAATCATTTAGTTACATGAGAACTCAAGATTTGAAACCTAAAGTGAGCCCAGCTCAATGCAAAGCAACACAGACACCAGCGTTCGATTACAAAGGTCAGTCCCACGGTCACCTAGATTTGACTCAAAAATTTTCAATTTCTCAAACCCACCATTTTCTTTTTTTACCTTTCTTTTTTATTAACCCACCTTAAAATAGATCGTTGACTTTTGGAATGAAAAAAGAACTGATCAATAATAATGACTAAGGGACAAAACCACTTCATAGAATGACAAAACAAATTCATACTTGAAAAAAAAATAATTACTAAGGGACGCTGTAAACCAACTCTCCCTACTCCCACTTGTCAATTACTCCTTCATTCCACTTTACAGAATGGTAGTCCTAAAAGGAAAATATGATTGGGTCGTTCATTATATAGTTCTTCTCGCATACAGGATAAATTTCAACCCTAGAAATTATCCCTGCTATGATCTTAATAAATTTTCTATGTGCTAAAAAGAATGTATACTCTGCTATACTGGGTGGATTCTACAGGTGTCAGCTCCAAGTTCATAGTGTTGTCAAAGTCTTCTATATCTTTCCTGATTTCTGCCTCCATTTCCTAACAGTTGAGAGGAAATACTTAAGTCTCCAACAAAAAAGGTGGATTTGTGTATTGTTCCTTGAAGCTCTATCCGGTTTAGCTTCAAGTATTTTAATGCTGTTATTGGGTACATAAATGTTCTAATGTTTTATGCCTTCTTGATGAACTAACCTGCTAGTATTATGTAATTTTCTTTTTCCTTGGATATATACAGACATGATTTCATTGCAATTTACTACCTTGCTGCTTGTTTCCAATTCATTTTACCTGCTATTTGTTCCCCCGTCCTCCCCGCCTTTATTCTCTTTTTCTGCCTTCCATTGATAAGGGAAAAATGCAGGTTCCCCCAAACTTAACACAGACACTGTGCTAGCCTTGATCTCTCAGCAAAATTGTTACGAAGTGGACTAAGCAGGTACTAAGATAATTACTGGGCTCCAGAAAAGTATCCAACACTTTCTTGGTGCCTCAGCACTTTCATGCCTTGAAATGGCCCACACAAACTGGCCCCAGCTGCTTTAAAGCAGTCTTGGCTGTCCTAGAGTGCCCTTTAGCTAATTCTAACACTAAAATCCCCAATTGGTGGAAAATTGTATTACCATTAACATAATATGGGTTACATGACAGAGTATAATGGTATTGTGCCAGCATGATTTGCTTCACTGTGAACAAGCAAAGATACAATGTAAAACCTTTGCATTACTCATCGGGAAGAGATTTAAAACCATACTATAGGGTAGGCAGATGCAAATTTTTGCTAGCAAGAAGCTACCGTATTCACCCAGGAGCAAGCACCCTAGTGACTAACCTCTGATTAAAAAAAAAAAAAAAATACCTCCTAATAGACTCAACTTGTACTTACAGTAAATGTCTTAATCCTGTAATTGGGTAAATAAGGTGAAGGCTATGTTGATTAGTAGGATGTAAGCACTCCAATTTGTACAAATAATCAACACATTGAATCCCATAGTGGCATAAATATATTTATGATCTATGTACAAATGACTTAACGGAAAAAAAAAAAATCTACCTCACCAAGTTGGCCTTATTATAGTCACTCTTTGGCCTCTCAATTTCATCTCAGGTTGGAGAGTGCGTTTTGTTTTGGTTTGTTTTTCATTTGTTTTTATACTGTCCTGGGATTTTTCCAAAACACTTGGACTAACTGTATCTCTTACTAGTCTATTTATCCTACTTTCTTGACTTATTAGCTATAATTTGTTTTACTGTTGTTGTTCATAGTTTTGAGTATGCATCTTTATTAGGAACTGACTTCAATTAATATTATACTAGTTCACATATATGTGGGTCATTATGAAAGTTGTGTGATACACAGAAATCAAGAAATGTGAAATCTGCATAGAGGGACACAAATGAAGCCCTTCCAACAACACTGATTAGCTGAGCAAGTTAAAACTTGCATGGGTGAATCAGAAAAGATGCCATTGACTGCATTTATTAGAAGTGACATGATGCACCATAACACAGCCTATCTCAAAACTTTCATAGTGATCCATGTAGTATAAGAAATTTGCAACAGTATACTTAATTTACTCCTCTCCTTATTTTTATACTATTACTATGAAAAATTTGACTTCAATATAAATTCCATCACATATTTTTATTATCTTAAACAATCTTCAAATATCTTTTTAAAAGATTATGAGGGAAAAAATTACCATATTCTCTGTTCTTTATTCCTTTGTATAATCCAAGTTTGCATTGGGTATTATCTTTCTTCTGTCGAAAAGCCATTTTTTTTCTAACATTCTTGTCATACAGTCTTGCCAGTGATTCTTTCAGCTTTACTATATCTAAACAAGTTTTTATTTAACATTTATTTTTGAAAGATAATTCCACTATATATAAAATTCTCTTTCAATACTTTTCTTTTTTCTTTTTTTTAGCTTTTCAGCTTTTGTGTTTTTCTTTTTTCTTTATTAAATCAAAAAGAGGTGTATTATGTATACATTTATGCATTTAGGGGGTACAATGTGCTGATTTCATATACAATTTGGAATGCTTACATCATACTGGTTAATATATCCCTCATCCCATTTACTTTATTATTAAGACACTTATACTCTATGCTTAATAAATCTGACATGTACTCTTACAATATACACCATAGGTGTGATCCCAACTGACCTCCACCCTCCCTCCTTCACTGTGGGCCATAGTTGTGATCTATTCTTTGTATGAAAGTGTGAGTGATTGTAAATTGGTTTCATAATAGTACTGAGTTCATTGGATACCTTTTCCTCTATTCTTGAGATTCTTTACTAAGTAGGATATGTACCAGCTCCATCCATATAAACATCTGACCTCCATCTGACCTCCACCCTCCCTCCTTCACCCTGGGCCATAGTTTTGATCTATTCTTCATACAAAAGTGTGAGTGATTGTAAATTGTTTTCATAATAGTACTGAGTACATTGGATACTTTTTCCTCCATTCTTGAGATACTTTACTAAGTAGGATATGTTCCAGCTCCATTCATATAAACATAAAAGAGGTAAAAGACTCCATATTTTTTAAGGCTCATAATATTCAATGGTATACATATACCACAATTTATTAATCCATTCATGGGTCAGTGGGAACTTGGGCTTCTTCCATGACTTGGCTATTATGAACTGAGCTTCAATGAACAATAAAGTAATTTTTGTTTACTTTGTTACAAAGTAATTTTTGGTCTTTTGGATATACACCTAGTAGAGGAATTGCAGGATCAAATGGCAGGTCTACCTTTAGATCCCTGAATATTCTCCATACTTCTTTCTAATGCACTCCTACCAGCAGTGCAGAAGTGTTCCCTTTTCTCCACATCCATGCCAACATCAATAGTTTTGGGATTTTGTTATGTGAGCCACTCTTACTGGAGTTAGGGCTGGGAACAGTGGCTCATGCCTGTAATCCTAGCACTCTGAGAGGCAGAGGAGGGAGGATCACCTGAGCTCACAAGTTTGAGATCAGCCTGAGCCAGAGCAAGATTTTGTCTCTAAAAATAGCTGGGCATTGTGGCAGGTGCCCATAGTCCCAGCTACTCGGGAGGCTGAGGCAAGAGAAGCTTGAGCCCAAGAGTTGGAGGTTGCTGTGAGCTGTGACACCATAGCACTCTACCAGGGGCACCAAAGAGAGACTCTTGTCTCCAAAAAAAAAAAAAAAAAAAATGTTATTCCATCAGCTCTGTGTTGGATTATTCCCAATGAAAAGTCTTTTTACTCGGTTTTGTTCCTTTATAGGTAATATATCTCTTTTATCTTCCATGTCTTGCATGATCATTGGTATCATACAACTTCATTATAATGAGTTTTCTTGTGGTTGGATTTGTTCGAATTTCTTGGATCTGAATTTATAGTATTCATCTTCCCCACCACCACTACCAGGTTTTCAAATATTTCTGTCTAAATCCCTTCCTCTTTCTTGTCTTCTTCAGGAACTCCAATAATGTGTACATAGAAGCACTTGAAATAGTTCCATAGATCATTAATTTTTTTTATTTTTTTCAGTCATTATTCTCTTTGTGGTTCATCCCTGTGGTTCACTATGAGTAGATTCTATTGTGATGCTATCATGTTCACTCATTTTTCTTTGCAGAGTCTAACCTGTGATATATCCATCCAACTCTTCACCTTAGCATCATCTTCCTCTCTAGAAACTTTGAGAATTTTTTATATTTCCTATATTTTTTAACACATTCGATCTTTCCTCTACTCTTCTGAAAAGTTACAATAGCTGTTTTTCACCTACTATTTCTACCATTTGTGTCATTTCTGTATCACTTCCAACCTTCATTTTGGGTCACGGCTTCCTGTATCTTTCCACAGCTAGTAATTTTTTTACTATATTCCAAATATTATGATTGTCACCTTAGGTGCTGGATATTCTTGAGTTCTTATAAACATACCTAAGCCTTGTTCTGCAACACAGTGAAGTTACTTGGAAACAACTATTCCTGTAGAGGTTGGCTTTTAAACTTTGTTAGGCAGAACCAGAGCAACCTTTAAACTAGGGCTGAATTTGCTGCTGGTGCCAGAACAATATTTTTCTTATTATTCCATCTGATGTCTCATGAATTATGAGGTTTTCCATTTTCTGGATGATGGGAACACAAATTATTCCCAGCCCTCTTTCAATTCTGTGTATTATTTCCTGTGTTCTTTTGAAATGGGTATTTCTCCAACCTTCTATAGATTCTTCAAATGCCAATTGATACTGAGTTGAGGGATCTAAGAGTTTTCTCTCTGTGCAGATTCTTCTCTTGAGTACTCTGTCCTGCAAAATTTAACCACCTTGACTGCTCACCTCTATCTTGCTAACCCTAAGAGAACACCAACTTTCTTCTGAGTTTTCCCTATGCAGGGATCTGGAGAATTTCTCCAAGCAATTAGCTGGAACAATCATAGGGTTTACTTCACTTGCTGCAGTCTTAAAAAATCCCAATCCCGAACTGCCTGATATTTAACATCTGAAGGCCATTCTCTTGTGCATTGTATCTAGTCTTTCTACTTGTTGTAGGGAACAAGGTAACTCTAGTCCCTGTAACTCTAACTAGGCTGAAATATTCTAATACAATTAAATGGCCATTTTCTTGTGAAAAACATAAGGTGTTTTTATAATTTAGAATTTATGATAATTTTAAAATGGACAAAAGGGAAAGTAATAGTTCCCCCAAAAAGAAACAAGAAAACCTAAATATCCAATTAAAGAGAATAAATATTTTTATACCCAGGCCTCAGATCCCTACATGTAAAATGATGATAACTATACCTAGGCAAACAAGAGGTTATAAAGATTATAAAGGAATCTATGAAAAGCACCTAACATAGTAGTTGATACTGAATTAGATATTACTTTATTATCACAAGTTTAATATTATTCTGATAGAATATAGCCCTTTTGTGAGGAGTATAGGCTTCAAAGATGCATTACCTTCATAGCCTATAGAACTGTCTGAAAGAATCTTGTACCAAGAGGAAGAAGAGAAGCTAGAAGTCTGAAAACAGATGATACACCATAACATACACAAGCTGGAAAACCAGGTTTCAGTACATGGAAACTGTAAGACTTTCCAATCCCAGGTCCACCAATTATTTTATGGTTGAATTCTAGCAAGTTACTTGAACCCATCCATAAGATGAGGACAACAATAACTGTTCACACCAATGTTGCTAAGATTCATTGACTAATACTGTATATTAGAGTCTTATACACATATATACCAAATACTCAATAACTGTCAATATTGTAAAAGCCAAGAAGATTGAAGAGTTAAAAAAACATCAAATACAAGTTTATAGAGATGGAAAAGAAGGAAAGGATAGAGAGGCAGCTGCTTCTCTTTTAAGACCCTACCCCAAATGATATAAAAGAAATGGTTTAGAGTGATACAGACCTCTTAAACAGTAAAATATTTATGTGCAAAAATAGTTTTGATGACAAAATGTAAGGAAAGTTAACCCAATATAAACCTGTTACACATTCTAATAATACTTACATTTTTATAATTTGGAATAGCATATAGAAAGGTCAATGTTTGCAATCAGATAGATCTAGTTTGAATTAAATTTGCCATTTAGTAGCAGCTTAATCTTTAGTAAGTTCATTGAATTCTGTGAACTCTAATTTTTACAACTTCAAATTTTTCAGAATTATTTCTGAAATCTTTCAGAATTATTCTGAAAATTACATGATAATGCATGTGATGTACTTGCCTTAATTGCAATGATAGTAGCTTTTATTATTGGGGTGGAGAAGGATGATAAAAAAGATTGAGATGCCCTTCACCTAGCTAAAGAAGATAATCCAGGTTTAATGTTACCATGTCCAAAGTACCTTTCTAATTCTCCTACCCCAGTCTGACCAGGCCATTATTCTTGTTTTAAGAGAACACCTTCTTCATGTAAATGTGGACTAATTTCAGGTCTCTGCCATTTAGAAGTTGATGGCAGATTCAAATTCACATATGTTCAACATTATTCTATAGCCAATTTGTTATCCAAGATACAGCTATGAGTAAAATAGTACTAACTTTTCATGAAAATCACCTCCCTCATTTATTTTCCTTATACAAATATCCCATATATGGGTGGTGCCTGTGGCTCAAAAGGGTAGGGCACTGGCCCCATATGCTGGAGGTGGCAGGTTCAAACCCAACCCCAACCAAAAAAAAAAAAAACCCACAAATGTCCCATATAACATTCAGTATTGATTAGACCTCAAAAGCTAGTATTTAATCTCCTAGGCACCAATTCCAACAAAGCCTAATCTACACTAATTAAATACCATGCCATGTTCTGCTGTTAATTTTTAAGAACTTGCAATAAACTGAACCTAATGTTCTCAGGCTTAATGACAAGAAAAACATAAAATGTTCAAGAATTATAAATACCTACTAGGTTGAATCCATCAAATTCATCATAATCTGGAAAGTAAAAATAACACTCTTCTCTTTTAAAACAGGGGTCTTAATTTAGATTATTTGATTGTGACAGAAAACAAATAATGCATGATGCAGAATATTAACCTGACAAAACCAACCCTTTTGTGATCACTTTACCTCTGATGATCTTTTGTGAAATCCAGAAATCTGAATTTTCTCTAACATTCTAAACTGCTTATGTTTTACTGCCAAGTCCCATCAATTTGGCAAATAGACGAGAGCAGTAATCACTAGAGAAAATGTGTGTGTGTGTCTGGGGGGGGGGGGAATGAGCCAAATCAAATGATTTTGTTTCAATAGTCTATTTAATCTGCATAATGAGTAAGCCTAAGTGTTCTTACGAAGTGTTATTAAGTGGTATTTTGTAATTCTTGCTTTAAAAGAGAAGTCTTGTTTAAAATAAAACACCTTTTGTCCTTCAGAAAGAGAGATAAAAATAGATGCTAAAGCAATAATTTGGGATAACCATCTTATGTTCACAATAATGGATGTTCTGACATTAAAAATAGATTTCCTCATTAGTATAATCAAAATTCAATTTGAATAAAGTTCTGGTACTGGTGTTAAGGAAACAAAGTGCATCAATAATGTAGGGTGTTTCCTTAAGGATACACAGTTACTGCCCTGTTTCCATTGCTTCTAGTCAAAAATCAATGTCACACTAGGGTCTAACAAATGGCTGCTTGCCAGCTGCATTTAAACTGAGTGAAGCTCCTCATTCCTTTAAAATGTATTCTTTTAGCAAGAGTAATTCAATAACTTATTTAAGTTTGTTATTTGATTCAGACATACTCTAACCATGGTTTGCCAAGAATTTTACATATAAGAAAAAAAAGGCTATCTATATTAGGGATACAGATGTTTACAACATAACCAATTTTTTAAGGAAGGACAGAAACTCCCATCAATTATTAGATACAAATTCACACCTGTTGTCTGTCATGTTTCAAATCCCTCAGGTGTGAGATTTAGTCAAAGCAAATAAAATAAAGAAGGGCCAGCTGCAAAAACTGATTTTGTTCTCATATGGTAATTAAAAAGAAAAACTCTACCATGTGTTGTATTATGACAATCCCATTATTTCATGTTGGGGACAGTGCTGTTTTAACAGATTTGTGTTGCTGTCAAGTATGTTATAAAGGCTAATATTTGTAGGTTTAGACTATTGAGCTAATTTATATAAGTAGTCTGTCCAATTGCATTTGCTAAATTTCTCCCTGAGGCATACCAGTTTGATATCAGAAAAATTAAACATTTTCATTCTCATTCCAACTCCCCCACTTAAGTCACACTTAATGTGATGTCTCCCAACATCACAGTAGACATCAGACTTAAGGTCAAGCAATATGCCTTAGGAAAACTGAGGTGCTATAAACACCAAATGCCTTCAAAATTCAAACCACGGAGCACCTAAAATTATACATGGTAGAGTAATAATAAATGAACACTCTGAATGGAGTTATACTCCACAATGTCATGACCATATCTTCTTTGAAATGCTTTAAGGTAACAATATCTTGTTTGAATTGTTAACAAGTCATTCATGTTTGAATTATGCAAATACTTAATTTACCTTTGCATCTCATATTCCAAAAACTATTAATTTAATATGCTTTTGAATATTATCAACCTGACTAGATATATTTAAAATATCTTTAAATACATCTCAACTCACTGTGAATGTGACTCACTTGAGAAATATCTAATATAAAGTACAATCTGTATAAGTTGACCCACCCAGAGATCTATAACAAAAGGTCCATATACTGAGGTGGTCAATAAAAGGAACTAGGCCCACTGTATCTACATGTGCATGTGGTGCATGTCTGATCTATGAAAATTAGGGCAACTTAAGGAGCAGATCAATGTAGGGAGGTGGTCAACTGCAAAGGTTCTCCTGTATATAATTCAATATTAAAAAATGGACATTACCAAAAATAGTCACTTTAAAAATACATCCATGCCCACTTTCTATTATGTATCAAATTTAAAATATACACTTTGTAAACATTTAATTCCTGCATAAGACAACAAGTAATAGACAAAGATGAAAATATACAAGCTTTGAAACTAGACAGACATAGATGAAAATTCTGGTACTACAATTTACTAGCTATGTGATTTGGGGCAAGTCATTTAAAAGTTTTAAGTGTTAGAATTTCCATAGGTAAAAATGGAGATAATATTTATCCCAAATTAAAGTTAAATAGTACATGTAAACTACCAAGAAAAAAAGCTTAAAAAACTAATTCTGGGACTTTGGAGTGTAGATAAAAAGAAAGAAAACAACAACAACAAAATAATGCCAATGTAGCCTACTTGGCAAGGACAAACCTACACCTGGAATAATTATTAAAATATAATATAACTGACCGCACAGAACTGTTTGAATCACAGAAGTAATGTGCTAATTAATTACAACATCTGTAGTTAAGCATCAAGTGTCCAGAAAAACATATGTGTATCTTGTTCTTTAGTTCTTATTCTTATGCAAAAGTTTACAGTAGATAACATATACGCATGTGCACAAGCGCAAACACACACACACACACCCCACACACATATATTCCACTAAAAAGGAAACATATTTTCTGTCTCCAGATGACTTATGAACTGAATAACTTGAAACAAAATGAAGTAAAAAAACAATTTAATGGAAGGAAAACATTTCTGCAGTCAATGAAAAGAAGTATTTTTAGGTATTGCTAAAGTACTTGCAGCCTCTAGCAAAAACATCTTGTTAAATTTTAAAATGTCCTAATATTATGTGTGAAAAATATGATTCACCTGACCCAACCATGCCTTTAACCAATCTATGAAACAGGTTTTCTTTCCAGATCATGAAGAATTATTCACTAAGAGAGTTTTGCATCATAGAGCTGATTCTTTTTTAAACAGAGGCTAAAATGAAAACAATAATTCAGAAAACAGAACATTCGTTTCCATTACCATAAACTTTGGCTGAATATGCTGCAGGGAAATAGAGACAGCAACAACTGAACAGAGTGAGGACAGGTGTATGTTGCTCAGTTATCAGTCAGGTCAGTAATAAATCAGTCCCTTTTAGACACTGATTTTAACAACATACAGCAGAAGTATATCAGCTAGGAGAAAATCCAATCCTTTCCAAGATTATTTATGACAAAGTACTCCTAAATGAAGTCCAAGTCCAATTTGTTTGTAGAATTGCAGTCATTTTGATTCAGCTAAACAATAAATGAATATGCCTTTTGTAGTGCCAACTCCAGAGCATAAAAGAAAACAAAAGGGAACTGCGGCACAACAGTGCTTCTCGGTCCAGGAACCCAGTTAAAGGAATAGTGGGAAAGCAGTTTTTGAAGTGGAAAAAATCCAGTGGGCTACAAAATATAATTCATTGACCTGAACCGCCTATGTAGTTTTTGCACCAGTTATACTTCACCTAGTGACCCATTCATACCACACAGATGAGCTTGCTGGGAGCTATTTTTACAATCCTTCCTCATTCTGGAGGCCTCAAGCATCAGCAAAGTTTGGACATCTTACATGAACACTCTAATAGTCCTCCAACTCAAGTAAGGCCTACAGCATAACTAGATCATGATACTGGTGAAAGAACAAAACATTTGGAAGACTAAAAATAGAACAATGTAGAATTTTTTTTCCTAACCACTTGCTTATGGGAGAATTTAACTAAAAATAGAAATAAATTTATAAGTACCCTTTAAGTTTGTGGACTCTGATATACTATTATCTTTCATAATGGCTCTAATTAGAAACAATCTATTGTTTGGTGGTTCTATAAGCTGTATTACTTAATTTGTTCTATTTACTAAGTTGTATTTTGCCAGGGATTAAAAAGGAGACTTTAAGATATTATTTTCTATTAAAAAAAATGGAGACTTTCCCTCTTTTATGTTTACATGGATGGAACTGGAAAATATTCTTCTTAGTAAAGTATCTCAGGAATGTAAAAAAAAAATCCAATGTACTCAGTACTATAAAAACCAATTTATAATCACTCACACTTTCATATGAGAGATGAATCACAACTACAGCCCAGGATGAAGGAGGGAAGGGGAATAGGATGGGAAGGTAGTGGGGGGGTTCGGTAGAGGGAGGGTTAATGTTGGGACCTCATCTATGAAGCATATTGCAAGACTACAAGTCAAGTCTATCAAGTATTGAACACAAACGTCTTAACACTGTAAATAAGTAAATGAGGTGAAAGCTATGTTAATTAGTAGGATGTAAGCACTCCAATTTGTACAAATAATCAACATATTGAATCCCACAAAGGCATAAATGT
>CAUYQV010016874.1:0-12127 GCA_963574575.1 Galagoides demidoff | reverse complement strand
GTGTGTCAGAAAGTGTTTCATTCCTGACTTACATATAATGCTTAAACTATTTTAGCATTAAGTAAGATATTTTCAGGTTTACTGTTAAATGTGTTCTTTAGATGAAGTTCTTGTCTATTGCTTACTTTCTAATTTAAATATCTTAATTTTATTAAATTGTTTTATGTATCTATTTGACATGCTTTTTCTTTTGCTTAGTTAAGGAAGTAAACTATTTTAATAGTTTTTTTCCTTACTAAACCGTTTGTGTATTCCTGGGATAAATATTGCTGGGTTTTAGTGAGTATATGTATTTTCCATTAAATATACTGATTCATTTGTTAATATTTATGTAGTTTTTATATTTGCCTTCTCAAAGTCAATGTACAATTTTCTTATATTCTTCTTCTCTGGAACTTTAGAAAGTATTATTTTAGAAATATAAATGGGTTGGCTTTATATCTTTTTCCATGTTCTGAAGCAGTTGGTACATGTTGGGAATGCTCTGTTTCTTAATAGTAAGCTAGAACTTACACGTAATTCACTTGGAACTAGCATATTTTACGGATCTAAACCTTTCAATTTCTTCTATGGCATATGTCATTTAAAATTTATTCATTTTCTTCCATATTTTGAAAATTTATACTTTTCTGGAAATGGTTTAATTCACGTGGATTTTTGTTTTGTTTATATGTACTTTTGTCTTTTCTTCTATTATTGTTTTTTTTAACCTTTTCTATAATTCTCTGATCAAATACATCATCTATTTTATTGTTTTTTTTTCTAATAAGCAGCTTTGGCTTTTAGTATTTGAGTTTACTATTATATCTTATCTATATTTGAATAATATTTGATTTTTCATTACTTCTTTTATGTTATTTGCTTTGAGTTGCTTTGCATTCTTAGTTCTCTGAATTGAAAGAATAGTTCATTTCTTTTAAAATCTAGTAAAGCTTTGATAAATTCATTGATTATATTATGTATGTATATATATTTTTTTCTTTTTTTGAGACAGAGTCTCACTTTGTTACTTTTGCTAGAATGCTGTGGTGTCACAGCTTACTGAACCTCAAACTCTTGGGCTCAAGCAAGTCTCTTGCCTCAGCCTCCCGAGTAGCTGGGACTACAGGTGCCTGCCACAACACCCGGCTATTTTTAGAGACAAGGGTCTTGCTCTTGCTCAGGCTGGTCTCAAACTTGTGACATCAGGCAATCCACCCTCCTTGGCCTCCCCAGAGTGCTAGGATTAAAGGCATGAGCCACTGCTCCCAGCCTCTTGTCTAACTGCAGTTTTGTACTCTTTGACTTGAAAATTGCTGTGAATAGATGTTAGGTTCTCACCGCAAAAGGTTAAGTATGTGCGTTAATACAGATGTTAATCAGCGTGATTTAGCCATTTCACAACGTGTACATATTTCAAAACATCATGCTGTACACCATAAATATATGTAATTTTTATTTGTTAATCAAAAGTTAAATTAAAAGGCTTGGCGCCTGTGGCTCAATTGGCTAAGGAGCCAGCCACGTACACCTAAGGTGGTGGGTTTGAATCCCCAGCCCGGGTCCGCCAAACAACAATGATGGCTGCAACTCCCCCCCCCCAAAAAAATGGCCTGGAGTTGTGGGGGGAGCCTGTGGTCCCAGCTACTTGGGAGGCAGAGGCAGGAGACTCGCTTGAGCCTGGGAGTTGCAGGTTGCTATGAGCTGTGATGCCATGGCACTCTACCCAGGGGGACAGCTTGAGTCTCTGTCTCAAAAAAAAAAAAAAAGTTAAATTAAAAACCTTGAAATGGTAATTTCAATATAGAATGAATTAGAGTTAGACATAGCAAAACTTTGGAGATGTGGAGAGTGAACACACAAAAATTTATCAATGCAGGGCCTAAGGTACACATTGTGACTATGGTCAATAACAATGTCTAATATACTTGAAAATCATTAGAGAGTTTTTTTGGGAAAAGTATCAGTTATTGGTTTTTAATTTCTAATTCAGTTGTATTATGATCTGTGGATGTGATAATATGATGCCTTCTGGAATTTGTTGAGAATTACCTTGTGGCCAATACACGGTCAAATACATATTACTTGCCTGTGAGTAGTCATCTACCCTTTGTTTATATATAAGCATATGCATGTGTGTCAGTGTGTATATGATTAACATTGTTAAATGTTTAACTTTACTATATTTTTCTGTTTTTTGTAACTTTTAAAAATATTTTTCTGTTTTTTAAAAAAGATTATTTGATATCTTGATTTCAGAGAGAACTGTATCATACTATGATTCTGCATTTGTTAATTTGTTAGTGTGTTTTTTTAAAATTTTTTACTTTATTTTAAAACTATGTTGTGTTTACACATAATTTATTATTGAGGTTTATTATTTTAAGAAAATAACAAATTAAAAATTTTTAAATATTAATATAAGGTATGCATGTTTCTTAATATTATTTCCATTGTTAATATAAAATATCCTTATTTATTTTTTAAATACATTTGTCTCAAACTTTATTCTTTGTGACCTCATTGTTAGACTAGTTTTTCAGTCTATTTGTATGGTATTTTGTTTCCTATCTTGATATTAATTTCATTGTGTCATTCTATTTTCAATGTGAGTCTTATAAGCAGCATATAGTTTAATGTAATCAAAGGATCTCTGAGTTTGAATAGATTAGATTTACCTAATCACATTTAACGTGCTCACTGACATGTCTGTTCTCATTTCTGAGTTTTCTATTAGGATTTCTGTTAAGTACTGTGTGTAATCTTCTTCTCCCCCTCTCCTGCCTTTTGTTGAATTGACAGGATTTTATTTATTTAGTATGTACCTTTTAATAGTTTATAAGTTAAGCACTTTGGGAGGTTGAGGTGGGTGGGTTGCCTGAGCACACAGGTTTGAGACCAGCCTGAGCAAAAGTGATACTCTGTCTCTAAAAATAGCCAGGCATTGTGGCAGGCACCTGTAGTCCCAGCTACTCGGGAGGTTGAGGCAAGAGAATCTCTTAAGCCCAAGAGTTTGAGGTTGTTGTGAGCTATGACATCATAGCACTCTACGTAGGGCAACAAAGTGAGACTCTGTCTCAAAAAAGAAAAAGTTTATAAGTTTAATATTTTGTTCCTCAAGTGATTATCCTATGTATTAGCATATATGTTAAATATATATTGAATAATGCCCTAAATTAATCAATCAAGCACATTAGCTAGCCTTTCTTTTCCTATGAATTTCACGCACTACAACTATTGATATATTAGTATTTTCATTTGAATGCTGGATTATTAGGTAATAAATGTTTTACAATAAAAATATTTAACAGAAAATAAATTTTATTTTATTTTATTTTTGCAGTTTTGGCTGGGGCCGGGTTTGAACCTGCCACCTCTGGTATATGGGGCCAGCGCCCTACTCCTTTGAGCCACAGGTGCTATCCCCCCAAAATAAATTTTGAATGGTTAAATCTCCAACAAGATGAGCTTAGGAAAAAAATCCTCTCCCTAAAAAGCAACTATGGAACTGGAAAAAACTGCCCAAAACAACAATTTCAGCACTCTAATATTCACTCTGAGCCTACTAGATACTCAGAAACCTCTATTCAGAAAAAACTGACTAAACTCTGTGTAAGAACAGCATGGGTCTGTTATTTTCTTCCCTGAGGTTATCCCACCTGTTCCCAGAAGCCATATCCGAAAAAGAGGGACAAGTGCTTTGAGGAGAATGAAAGAGAAGTTTATTATTTTGCCTGTAAAGGAGGAAAATGGCAGACAATGGTCTCACAATCCAAATTCCCGCAGAGGCACAGAGCTTTTAAAGGTTCAGCTCTCATAATCCCATTTTGGTCCAAGACAAAACTATCCTTCAAATTTGAAGGTGAAAGAAAGACCTTCCTGGATAAACATATCCTGACCAGTTTCTAAATTCACATGTAAGTGCCTTTGTTCTGGACCTCCTCTTTCTTTCGTTTACTAGTTTATTCTCATCCTAGTAACATATATTTAAACTCCCATAGCGTTAAGTATATTTTGCCATTTGACAGGCCGCTTGTCTATTCTTTCCCCATTCTCACATTTTATTGGTTTTTCTCATGCATTTAGTTTTCTAGGTGTGTTTTAGAAATAACTTGTAGTATTTCACAAAAAAATCCTGCTTAAATTTTGATTGAAATTTTCTCTTTGTACCAATTATTATGTTTGTAATAACTAAAACCTGTAAGTCTTATTTATTTATGCTTATTTAAAACACTGATTAACACTGGCAGCAAAGGAATTAAGCAAAAGAATACTGGATTATCTCCCAGAACTGAAAGAATTGTTGGTTAATTAAAGTGCAGAAGGATGATGATCTGACTGTGCTTATCTTCCTTAGCAGTTGAATCTGTGTATCTGCTCCCTGGGTCCTCGCTGTTAATGTGACTGAAATATCTCAGCCTCTATGCTTTTTACTCCAAATCCTGGCTTCCTGGGAAAGAGAATTTTATCAGCTTGAGTACTGTATCTGTCTCTACATTATCATCTGTAATCAGGTGGCAGAGTTTGAGGGCATAGATTACTGATGGGTCCACTTGTTGGAGACAACTCAAAGCCACATCCACATACTGCACCTCTTGACACCGTGTCTGCCGCTGTTTCCTGTATCCAGGCTCTTTGGGTTTTTCCCGTTCTTTTCTTTTGTTGTGGGCTTTATGTATGGATGCTGAACTCCTGCACCATATCTCTTATCTTTACTGCATACTCTTCAGCTTTTGTTTTTTCTGGGTAAATTCTAAATATTGATATTACAGTTCACTGTGTGTAATTTTGAGCAGATTTGCCGATCTCTAATTTTTCTCATCTATAGGATAAAGGTGATAATATAATCTACATCATCAAGATGGTTAGAGGAGTAAAGAGTTAATATATACAAAATGCTTAGCAGGTAGCACATAGTCAACTCTCAATAATTGTTGACTTATTACTCATATCAATAAGGAACTTTGTGACTTATTGGGGTGGTACTGATCCAAAAATCCATAGAGCCACAGTCTAGTGAGACGGTGAGAGAGTGATCGGATAATAGCAAAAATAACACGTCAGTCATATAGCTATAAAGAATAAACAATTGTTTGCAAATGTAAGTGATATGAGAAAGTAAAATAAAAGGGCCCAATTAGGTTGAGGTTTGGGAAAGATGTCCCTGAGGACATTGCGTCTAAGTTGAGTAATCCTGTCATATTAATAAGAGTTATATAGGAAAAGTGTAGTGGGAAGGGAGCAGGAAATTCATTTGGGTAGATCTAGAACTGTGAAGAGGTTGTTAAAGGCTGAATTGTGTCCTGCTCCCTCCTCCCAAATGTGTGTGTTGAAGTTCTAAGTTTCAGTAGCTCAAAATGTGACTTTATTCGGAAGTAGCACCATTAAAAAGGTAATGACAGTAAAATGAGGTCACATGGGTGGGCCCTGACAGTGTGAGACTGGTGTCCTTGTCAGAAAAGGGGATGAGGACACAGGCGCTGCACAGAGAAATGGCAGGTGGAGACAAAGGGAAGGGATGGCCATGGAAAGCCGGCCCACACCTCCGTCTCCAACATCCACCCTACAGAACAGGGAGGCAAGAAATTTCTGTTGTTACACCACCCAGTGTGGTGTTTTGTTAGCAAAACAAACACCAGCAAACCAGTACAGAGGTCAAATCCATTATTTAGCTTCCTTTTCTGGATTCTAATGGTTTCTTGGTAACTCTTAAAATGTTCTTTTCTCTGGGCAGTGCTTGTGGCTCAAAGGAGGAGGGCACCAGCCCCATATATGGGAGGTGGTGGGTTCAAATCCAGCCCTGGCCAAAATCTGCAAAAAAAAAAAAAATTTCTCTCTACTCTTGATCTTCTGCCTAAAATAACCATTGTGTTTTCATGGTCGGAGCAATTTTGCTGGCTAATGGATCATCTATCTTAACTTGAAGGCTATTCATTTCCTTTTTTCAGATTGGTTTTCTCCTACAAACTCCATCATGACCATATTCTTGCTTCCATTGTCAACATTGCACTGCTTCAGGAAGAAACTGAACCAAGACAAATGGACTCTGGGCAACTTGGCTCAATTAGTAGTTCATCAGAACTGGAAGGGTCTGGATGCTGATGGTGACTACTTTGAGCACCTCTTGTCACTGCAGAAGTGAAATGTGACTTGTATTCACCTTTTGTTATCAGTATATATTGAGCATTATGATTTTAATATAGTTTTTTTCCTTTCTTAAAATGGGTATACTTTTTGGCACTCCGTGTGTGTATGTATATATGTGTGTGTATAGATGTAAATACATGTATGCACACGAGTGTATATCTCCTTGTGAAAACCTTCTGTAAGTCAAAAATAATTAGAAAATGATTTGGCCAGTTGCCTCCATGGACATTAGATTATTGTCTCACTTTCATTGTGAAATGTGTTCCTCTTTCAGAAGCATTATTATGCAGGATGCCACAGCAGTGTATAAAAGATTTAGGATATCCAGCAAACTTGGTGCTGTCAGATATCTGATGAGCAGGGAAACAAATCTAAATCCCTAATGTGTCTATTTTTGAATACAAATAGTTACCCCATTCGCGATAAGAGAACAATGCTATCTTCCACTGTAGCTCCGAGTAGAGAGCTCGGCATTGGAGTGACCAAATTAGACTTAGTGAGGGAAAGGCCATGTAATGAAGTCCATGTGTAGATCCTGGGTGTTGTGGCCTTATAACTTACCAGTCCATTCAACAAGGAATAGACTAGGCAGAGAAAGAGAGTGATTAATGACAACAGCATAGTTCTCCTGACTCTCTGGTTATCAATCTCATTTGTAATGAGGAACTTTTCTTATGTATGGCACAGGCATTTTCAGGCTCTAGGCCGCTTTTGAATGGGCCACTCTGAAATGACAAATTCTTCTCTGTTTTTGTGGAACTCACCATGTAGGCCTTATTAAAAAAATGGAAAATATTTTCTACATATTTCCAGGATCTGTCAGCATGACATCATCAAAGTACTGGGCTGCTGTGAGGTCTTGAGGGATTACGAAATGGTTAAGGCCCCTGGAGATTAGATGGTGTCAAATGGTATTACAAAAGTGAAAGTAATCATGTCTCTCAGGCAGGAACAAATGACAAATTATTTCCATGTTCTCTATGTGTTAAAACAAAAAAGAATACTTTTAGGTAGAAACTAACTAAAATCAACATACTTACATCTTTTGAGTCCTTGGTAGTGAGGCTAATATCTTCAGTTTCACCCAGAATGCAACTGGACCTCTAATTGGCTATTGTAGCAGGCAGGGTAGGACTGATTGATTTTTCCTTGTCATACTCTGCCACAAAAGCCATTTATTTTTTTAAAATTTGTTTGTTTTTTTATTAAGTCATATAAACATAGATCATGAATACATTTATGCATATGGAGGGTAGAATGTGTGGACTTTTTTAATACAATTTGGAGTGCTCACATCTAATTAATACAGCTTTCATCTCATTTACTTGATTATTGTGTTAAGACATTTATGTTCTATACTTGATAGAGTTAACTTGTACCCTTGCAGCAAAAGCCATTTCTACATGGATCATAGTCCCATTGCAGCAGACTTGCCTTCATTCTACAGCCTGTGGGCTGAGAAATGAGCAGGAGGCCCTTAATCCTCTCAAACACTCCAATGTACTGGCTAGAGTCAGTTTTCTCTCCACTTGTCTCAGTTCTTTTTTGTTTGTTTATTTTTCTTTGTTTTTTTGGATTACACAAATCAATGGACATCTTATCTATTGATTTATTTCTGAGAGCTTCATGGAGAAAGAGAGAAACTCTACGTGTAAGGACTTTCAAAGACGCCTGATTACTGCACAAGCTGATGCCCAGTTTATTTCACGTGTTTCTGAATTGCCATGTGGGCCCATCTGACCCCAGGACTTTTCCCACCCCATTTGAATTTCAGCTGTTCTTCAAATCACTGCACATTAGGAAAAAAAAGTCATAAAATTATCCAGGAAAGTTCGTTTTCAATATTTTGTTCTTCCTTTGCTAGTCTATTCCTAATGGTATCAGAAAAGTTTTTGTATATCTATTTATATACAGTATGTTTATATAGAATACATGTGTTTATATAAATATATACATATACATAAAAATGACTTTTTGGTATATATAATGAAAAAATTAATGACATGAGAGGGGCTCATACAATGGGTATAATCTAATATTCATATTTTCTGTGATCTTTGAATGTCTTCTGCTATATCTGGCCCAGGATTTCTGGATTTTTATGCTGCATGGTCCAAGACTGCGTCTAGGTTTCCATTAGCCAACCCAGAACCTTGTCAGCACTATGTATTTTTGGAACTATAGGTCTGTCTCATATAGCACTTTGAATGTGTTATCTTGGATGAGTGCACCCATGACAAATTAACATGTCTGTAGTCTTTTCCAGTTGTTTTTTCTTTTTTTATCTGATTCTGCATATCTCCCTCCTGGGTACTTAATTCTAGACATTGCTGAAATAACAATGAAGAACAAGACATGGTGGCCATTGCTATATTAATTCAAAGGTGTAACAGGAGACAGCAAGGCACGTGGAATGGAAAATATTTCAGAGGGCCTGGGAGAGCCCTAGTGCTCCAGTTCTTAGACCTCGAGGCTGGATGCCCACATCTTAGGGATCAAGAACCCAGTTTTCATCAAAGCTATAATTTTCTTATAATAAATAAGTAGAGGTCATGAACTCAGTAGGCTTCTTAATTTATTAGTCTGCAAGGCAAATATCTTAAAGTGATTTTTATGGTTTTGGTTTAGCAAATACAGGAGGCAAGAATCACTAACCAGCAGCATAGTAAATGATCTGAGCTTCACTCCACGTTTTGAGCCAAAGCCTAAGGTATCTCATCTGTCTTTCTCTTACTCTAAATTATCCAATGTCATTAGAAGCAAATATCTCAGCCTGTGGCTCTGATTGTCTCCATTCTCTTAAAAGTCTAGTGTTACAGCCCTGGCTTGGTCCTTCAGGCCTGTTTTGGTGGTCTCTTTGTTCTTAGGCCCCTTTCTCAGCCTTGACAAGGTTTATCTTTTCCCTTTTCCCTTGGTTATATGTTCCTGTTTTATTTATTGTGTTGGTGCTTTTAGAGAATAAACTCTAAGTTTTATTGATCAAAATCTACTTTTTCCCTTTCAATTGTATTAATTTCATTTTATCTTTATGTATTTCTTCTTTTTATTTATTTGATCATTTATAGTTTCATTAAAGTTTTGCACTTAATTTTTAATTCATTTACATTCAACCTTACTTGAAATATACTTAAGGCCAGGTATCTTTTGCTACTCTTGGACCACATCTCATAGAATTTGAAATATAGTGCTCTTATTGCATTTATTAAATTCTAAAGAGTCTATGATTGAACTTAAATTTCTCATAAGCCCAAGATTAGTATAAAACATTTAAAAAAATTTCTCTGTGACTCTTTTTCTTTGCCAGGTATTTCATTGTTAAATGCTAATTTTCGAAATTAATTTTTAATTAAAATCATAACTGTATACATTTATGGGACACAGTGTGGTGAATTGATATACAATGTGGTCATTTGGTCACAAAACTATTTTAATGAGTTGGGTCCTAAAGAATTGTTACCCATGTATAGTCAGAGAGGATATTTGCCCCAGGACGTAAATCAATGTTCTTCCTTAACCGTGAACCTTTCGATTTAACAAAGAAAATGAATTGAAAAAGAAAAAGTCAGCTAAACTGTGTGCTGAGTGATGTAATGGATTTACATTCTGGCCCACGAAGCTCCTTCCTCCCTCTGGTGACAGTTTGTCGACCAGCACTGGTCTGGGACCACACTTTGATTGGCGTTGCCCTAAAAAATTCTGTTTATTGAGACTAGTTAGTCAATTTTATAAGTATTGTGTTTCACTGGGGCCAGTTAGTCAATTTTATAAATATTTCAATGGTATTTGACAAAAATATGTACTCTGTGTGGTACAAAATGTTATAAATCTAATAACTCAAGTTTACTTGTGATGTTATCAAATCCTTTGTATTCTTACTCTTTGTCTATTTGATCTATAAGTTTCTGGAGGAGTGATGTTAAAGCTTTCCCTATCATTGCAGGCATCACAAGTTCTCTTCATACTAGTAATACATTTCAATATTATGCTGTTTGTTGTATAAAGGCTCTTTCCTGTTTAATCTTGGTGGATTGCTACTAAAATAAAAACAATTGGTTCATTGATTGCCCTTTGTATTAAGTTTTATTTTGCCGTATTTCTGTATTACCAGTCTTGTTTTCTTTTGGTAGAATTTATCCACCAGGTTTCTATCTGCCCTTTTATTTCCTTCAGAGCCTGTCTCAGTGGTCTCTCGGTTGTTCTTGTTTTAATTTCAGCTGTTCTTCAAATCACTGCACATAGGAAAAAAAAATCAGTGAATTATCCAGGAAAGTTCATTGTGAATATTTTGTTTTTCCTTTGCTAGTCTATTCCTAATGGCATCAGGAAAGTTTTTGCATATATATTTATCTACAGTATGTTTATGTAAAATATATGTGTTTATATATATATTTGTTTTATGTTCTTACAGCCTTTTTTTATAAATAGCATATATCTCGACATATGCAATGTATATTTGTATGTATGTTTTATTTATAGCATATAAAAAAGCGTATAGAATATATAATGTATGTTTTTCTTTACCCAATTTTGGAAATTTTTTTCTATTGCAATTTAATCTATTCACATTTATTATGATTGCAAATGTATTTGTGTTTGGTCCTGCCACCCTATTTTATGTTTTCTGTTTCGTATGCTTTCCTGTAACTGTTGTACATTTCTCTTTTTGGTTAGATTTATCAAAGACTTATGTTTTGTTTTGCTTTGACCTTTTTCTTCCCTACTGTTTCTTTTTTAGGGTTATAAAATGCTAACTTGCATAGTTAAAATCATCCAGAGTGCTTCTTAAATGCAGATTCAAAGGCTCTTCTTCTTTTTTTTTTTGAGATGGAGCCTCAAGCTATCCCCCTGGGTAGAGTGCCATGGCATCACAGCTCATAGCAACCTCCAACTCCTGGGCTCGAGTGAGTCTCCTGCCTCCACATGCGCCCGCCACAACGCCCGGCCATTTTTTGGTTGCAGCCATCATTGTTGTTTGGCGGGTCCGGGCTGGGGATTCGAACCTGCCACCTTAGGTGTATGTGGCTGGCGCCTTAGCCGATTGAGCCACAGGCACCGAGCCTCTTATTTTATATTTCAAAATAGCCATTACAGAAGATTTTGAGGGTTCTCACTACAAAAAATTAATAAATGTTTGAGGTGACAATATGCTAAATAAGTGACTTGATTTGATTTTTACACAGTGTCTACAGACATAAAACATTATACTGTGCCCGTAATTAAAAACAAAGCTGAAAATGAGATTTAAACTTTTTCTACCAGTATGTTTTCTAAAACTAGAAATGTAGTAAAATTTCAAATGATTTTCATATATAAAAGTGATAAGAGAGATGGTTATTAATAAAAGAAGGCGGTATAAAATAAGCTGACATCTATAGTCTAATTTATAAAAATTTTGAAATAAACATTTTAAAATAATGGCAATACCTTTCATTTAAAATGCTTTTATCATAATTATTGTATCTTATTTATTTATAGAAAAGTTAGCATAAAAAAATATGGAAAGGAAACACAAACATGCGTAAAGTTTTAAATTGGTTTTTTCTTCTCAGTCAGAAACTTTCCTTTTCTCTTATAAACAATCACGATTCCCACAGCAAATACCATGTTTTATTTGCTGTAGTGTTTCTAAGCTGAATAGTATACAATTGAATATAATTTTTCAAATATTACCTGTTGCTAAAAAATAAAATTCTTCAGGATCTATTTGTTTAAAAATGTATAAGTGAACCACTTTAGTCATAAATACCTGCATGTCTCAGTATTTGTTGCTATACCTTCCTAAAAGAAGGAGTAGTGAGCCAGATAATATGAATACTATGAATACTAAACCCCTGAGCTATGGGCACCGAGCCACTATGAATACTTTAAATTTTTGGCCGGGCGTTGTGACGGGCACCTGTGGTCCCAGCTACTTGGGAGACAGAGGCAGGACACTCGCTTGAGCCCAGGAGTTGGAGGTTGCTATGAGCTGTGATGCCATGGCACTCTACCCAGGGGGATA
>CAUYQV010016869.1:0-20186 GCA_963574575.1 Galagoides demidoff | reverse complement strand
TAGCAACCTCCAACTCCTGGGCTCAAGTGAGTCTCCTGCTTCCGCCTCCCAAGTAGCTGGGACCACAGGCGCCCGCCACAACACCTGGCCATTTTTTGGTTGCAGCCATCATTGTTGTTTGGTGGGCCCGGGCTGGGGATTCGAACCTGCCACCTTAGGTGTACGTGGCTGGCACCTTAGCCAATTGAACCACAGGTGCCGAACCCCTTTCTTATCTTCTTAGTCCCTATAAGTGATGCCCATGCAACCATCACTAAGACTGAAGTTAGAAATTTTGTTGCTACTCTGACTCCTTTAGCATCTTATGTTGAATGATTCAATATGCAGAGTAGTTACTTGATTAAATTGAGTTTGAAAAAATTACCCTGGTTGCAGAATTGAGAATTTAGTAGCTTCTTAATGAGTCTTCTCACCTTGGTCTCCATTTCCTTGAGTCAGTTCTTCCCTTCCGCAAACCTTATCTTCCTCAAGCCTTATTTTCAGAGTGGTTGTACCACTTACTGATTCAAGTCAGAATTCTGCTGTCTAATGTTTAAGGTCTTTCTATGTCTCCTCTTCTCTCCAGACCCAAATTGTGTTCTTTACTAGTTGCTTGCTTTTTCCTTCCCACCTGGCTTTCTGTGTTAATTACTGTTTCTGTGCCTTTGTTCTTGATATAAGTCTTTATTTTACTAAGCTTTTATCCAGCTTCTGATCCATGTCTACCATGAAACTCCCTGTAACTTCTGATTTGGAGAATGCTTTTCTTTCCTTATACACATACACAATTTACATTTATTGTTTGAGCCTCACTAACTTACTTTGTACATTTTTTACTGCTAGCTTCTAATGTGTTAACTTTGTCTTCTCAACAAAATTTTAAGTTCCTTGAGGAGGGAGTATGTTTTACATTTTTTCCTGTGGGTTCCCAGGAATTCTTACTGCTGACACAAAATGGTGTGGGTTGACGTGTATTTCTGCATAAGAAATTTTGAAGTCTAACCCCTTGTGAATGTTATCTTATTTGGGAATAGGGTCTTAGCAGATGTAATGAAGCTATTTATTTATTTTGAGACAGAGTCTTACTATGTCACCATCAGTAGAGTGCCATGGTGTCACAGCTCACAGCAACCTCAAATTCTTGGGCTTAAGTGATTCTCTTGCCTCAGCCTCCCAAGTAGCTGAGACTGCAGGCGCCATTCACAACGCTCAGCTATTTTTTTTTTTTTTTGCAGTTGTCGTTGTTTAGCTGGCTTGGGCTGGGTTTGAACCTGCCAGCCTGGGTGTATGTGGTCAGCACCCTACTCACTGAGCTATGGGTGCCACCAGATGTAATCAAGTTAAAAAGAAGTCATTGAATTAGGGTAACACCTTATAAATGTCCTTGTAAGTCCTAATAAGAAGAAAAACAACCTTCCTTTTGGCTGTAACCAGGATCTTCTAGTAATTCACCAAAATGATGAACACAAAGGCAAAGAGGAGAGGCATCCAATAACGTGTTCCCTAGGCATTTTAGAAAACATGGAGTTAGTTGTTCCTTTGGCCATATACATGCAAATCTATAAGAAAGGTGATATTGTAGAAATCAAGGGGTACTGTTCAAAAAGTAATGCCCCTTCTAGCCTGAGGAAGAGAGAGTCCCCATGTCTGCTAAAAAAAAAAAAAAAAAAAAAGAAAAGAAAAGAAAAGGAAAAAATTAGCCAGGCATAGTGGCACATGCCTGTAGTTCCAGCTACTTGGAAGGTTAAGGCAAGAGGATTGCTGAAGCCCAAGAATTTGAGGTTGCTGTAAGCTATATACCATGGCACTCTGGGTGACAGAGTGAGACTGTTGTCTCAACAAAAAAATCGTATAAAACCCAAACAAACAAAAAGATATGCCCCACAAATGTTACCAGGGCAAAACTGGAAGAGTCTACAGTGCTACCTAGCATGCTGTTGGTGTTGCTGTAAACAAACAAGTTAAAGCTAAGATTCTTGCCCAGGGACAATTAATTAATGGGCATATTGAGCATATTAAGCACTGTAAGAGCTGGGATAGTTTCCTGAAATGCATGAAGGAAAATGATCAGAAGGAAGCCAAAGAGAAAGTTACCTGCGTTCTACAGAAGCACCAGCCTACTCTACCTAGAGAAACACACTTTGTAAGAATCAACGGAAAAGAGCCTGAGCTGCTGGACCCTATTCCCTATGAATTCATGATATAAAATGGGTAAAAAAAAAAAGACCTCAGGACTGTTAAAAAAAGAGAGAGAGAAAACAGAATTAGAGAGTAGAATGCCAGGTGAAGATGTGGAGACACATTGGGAAAACAACATGGTGATGGAGGCAGCGATGGTTTTGTTTCCACAAGCCAAGGAATGCCTGAGGCTGGTAGAAGCTGGAAGGATCCTTCTCCTAGAGCAGTGGGTGTCAACCATACAAAAGGCGCGCCCCGTTAATAAAGTTACTCATGTTGTGACCCCCAACCATAAAATTATTTTCGTTCGTACTTCATGTAGCAATGAAAATAATTTTATGGTTGGGGGTCACCGCAACATGAGGAACTGTATTAAGGGGTCACAGCATTAGGAAGGTTGAGAACCACTGTATAGAGGCTCTGGTGCGAACAAGGCTTTGCCAACCAACACTTTGATTTTGGATTTCTGGCCTCAATAAATTTCTGTCATTTTCAGCCATTTAGTTTGTGGTACCTTGTTACAGTATCTCTGGGAAATGAGTACACATAATGAATACTCAAAAGTTATCTTATCTGTTGATTGGATAACTTCTCTTATGTAATGTATACTGTATGACCATATACTTTACTGGAAAGAACAAGAGCTTTTGGAGTCAAACAGACCTATGTTTACAATCCTGCCAATGTTTTACTCCTTTTAAGCCTGTTTCTTCAAACATAAAATGAATAGGATTAAAGATATAAAGTAGGTAGAGGCCTGTCCAGTACAGAGCCTAACATTTAATAATGTTAGTGCTTTTCTTTCCTGGGTGCATTAGTATGGTTAATCTCGAAGAAATTTGTTCTTGGCTCTGGGTGCAGTGGCTCAAATGGCTCATGGCTATAATCTTAGCACTTTGGGAGGCTATGGTGTGTTGATTACTCAAGGTAATGAGTTTGAGACCAGCCTGGGCAACATAGCAAGACCCTGTTGCTACAGAAAAATAAGAATAAAAGAATTAGCCAACTGTGGTGGTGTATGCCTATAGTCCCAGCTACTCAGGAGGTAAGACAGGAGGATCGCTTGAGCCCAGGAGTTCAAGGTTTCAGTGAGCTATGATGTTACTGTATTCTAGTCTGGGCAAAAGAGCAACACCCTGTCTCTAAGAAAGAAAAAAGAAATTTGTTTTGTATTCTCTTAAAACCCAAATATATTAATTTAATCAACAAAAATATATTGAACATGTCCTACTTTATACTAAAATGATACTTAACACCTATTCTCAATTTCCTTTTTAATCTCCCTTTCTTATTTTCATATTTTTCCATTTCCTTGTGGTCCCATGAGAAGGTATTGAGTAATCTCAGCAAGTTCCTTGGAGCTTATAAAATAGGCTGCTTCTTGAAAAATGGTGACTGGGATTTAATTATAAAGAGAAAAGCTAAAACAACATTCAAGTAGTCTCTTTCCTTCCCTCATAGAGGAAAAGAAAAAGTTCTTGTAGTGTGGCATATAGCATCTGTCCCCTGAAGTGATAGGGAGTACCTTTTTTTTTTTTTTTTTTTTTGGTTTGGACAGGACCTCAAAGGAGTGCAGCGGCCAATATTGTCTTAGCTTACTGCAACCTCCGAAGTCTAGGCTCAAGCAGTCCTCCTGCTTCAGCCTCCCAATGTCCTTGGGTTATATGTGTGAGCCACTGTTCCTGGCCGGGAGTACTCTTTGAACTATAACTTCATTAAGCAAGAGGAACTATTCCTTATAATTTTGCATTGAAGACCTAAGATTTCTTCATTTTAGCTTCTTCCTCAGTAGATAACTAAAGTTTCCTTAGATTGAAAGTCCAGGTTTCTCTCTAGGGACAGGCTGAGTATGCAGTAATTTCAGTTTCACACAGTGCTTTAAGGATCTCTTTCTTTCTTGCTTTTCTTTTCTTTTCTTTTTTTTTTTGAGACAGAGTCTCACTCTGTTACCCTCAGTAGAGTGCCATGGCATCACAGCTCACAGCAACCTTCAGCTCTTGGGCTTAGATGATTCTCTTGCCTCAGCCTCCTGAGTAGCTGGGATTACAGGTGTCTGCCACAAAGCCTGGCTATTTTTTATTGCAATTTGGCCAGGGGCAGGTTCGAACCCACTACCCTTGGTATATGGGGCTAGCGCCCTACTCACTGGGCCATAGGCACCGCCCTTTTTCTTATTTCTAATTAACTTGTTCTGACTTTCTTGTACTATCTGACCAGGTAGTTCCTCCTTTGAATAATATTACCTCAGAGGTTTTGCTCAGGTGATTTCCATGTCTGAGTTTTCCCTTTTGCTAAACTATATTTTTCCTCTAAGGATGACTTCAAAATTTATCTCAAGACTTTTTCTATTTGATATAAAATGATTTGCTTCCCCTAACAATTGCAATTCTTATCTATCCAATTTATATTCAACCTGGGTCTAAAACTTATAGCAACTCAATTCATAATCACGAGGATGTGGAAACAACCCAAGTGCCCATCAACCCATGAATGGATTAATAACCTGTGGTATATGTATACTATGGAATACTATTCAGCCTTAAAAAGATGGAAACTTTGTATCTTTTGTATTTTTACCTGGAAGGATTTGGAAAACATTCTCCTCAGTAAATTCTCAAGAATAGAAAAGCAAGCATCTCATGTACTCAATGCTAAATTGAAACTAGTAGATTAACAACTATAGACCCACATGAGAAAAAAACCCAAATTCAAGAAGGCTGGGGGTAGGGTGTTCAGTTAATTACCATCTAACAGGTACAATATATGGCACACTTTCTGGGTGAAGGACTCAACTACAACTCAGACTTTACCTTGCAAGCACAAACAATGTAACCTAATCATGTATATCCTCACATTAATCCAAAAATAAATAAATAAATTCAACTTGGGGCAAAATTTTCTCATTTAATAATTACTGGTAACAAAGGCCTGATCAACTAACATTGTTACCCTTCAAATGTTACTCTGTAAAACATTTTGTACTATTGATTTCCCATATCCCTCCTTTATGAAACTTTTCCCTCAGCTTCAGTAATACCCATTTATCCTGGTTAACCTATTCCCTTCCCACTCACTTCCATCTTTAACCTCATTTTCATTTCTTTATTCATCAAATATGTTTGAGTTTCTATTTTGAGTTGGTTTTCTATGCTACAGGCTGTGGATATACTGTGAACGAGTGAAAAAGATAGACATGGTATATGTGACTGTGTAGCTTATACTTGAGCAGGGGAGATGAGGAGAGGACCTAACCTAGCTTAGAGGCTTGGGGAAGATGTTCTTGAAAAAGAGAGTTTTAATCTAAAAATGATTATGCTTTAATGAAGTACAGATTGAGAGGTTTTGGAAGAGGCTTGGTAGAGATGAGAAAAGTTCCCAAATGTAGGATGTATGTTTCAAAGCATAGGACAGGGGAAAACATGGAGAGTTTGAGGATCTAAAAGTTCAGTATGTGGAGTGAGGGGCTGGAATGAGAATGATAATAATACTTGACGGTGGACTACAAAACTGGAGTCAGACTGTGAAAACATTTGTGAGTTATGCTAAGGGCAATAGGAAGCCATTGATTGGCTTCCCCTAACCTTTTTACATGTATTAATTTTTATTTTTTAACAACTTCATTCAAGTACAGTTTATATACAGTAGACTTTGTCCATTTAAAGAGTACAATTTGAACACTTTTGATAGCTTTATATACATACACCTGTTTAACTACCACTGTACTTAGCACATTTTTTACTGATTCCTCAAAGTTTCCTCTTATCTCATTGTCTTCTTGACCTCTACCTCTGGCTTCAGGCAACAACTACTTTCTATCATTACAGATTAGTTTGCTTCCTGTAGACTTTTACATAAATGGAATCATACAGTATGTACTCTTTTGTGTTGGGTATCTTTGACTAAGCATAATGGTTTTGAGATTCATCTATGTTGTTGAGTGTATCAGTAATTCTTTCCTTTTTTATTTATTATTATTTTTTTGAGACAGAGTCTCATTATGTCACCTTTGGTAGAGTGCTGTGGCATCACAGCTCACAGCAACCTCAAACTGTTGGGCTTAAGCAATTCTCTTGCCTCTGCCTCTCAAGTAGCTGGGACTACAGGCACCTGCCACAAGGCCCAGCTATTTTTTGTTGCAGTTGTTATTGTTGTTTAGCAGGCCTGGGCTGGTTTGAACCTACCAGCCTCAGTGTATGTGGCTGGTGCATTAACTACTGTGTTATGGCTGCTGAGCCAGTTCTTTCCTTTATTATTGCTGAGTAGTATTCTATTGTACGGATTTATCACACTGTGTTTATCAATTCACCTGTATGGACATTTGGGTTTTTGCAATTTTGGGCTTTTGTGAATATAGCTGCTACTATGGATATATGTATATAAGTCTTTGTTGTATGGTTATTATTATTATTATTTTTTATTTCTCTTAGGCAAATACCTAGGAGTGGAATGGCTGGGTGATATGGTAGGTATATACATATTTATCTTTATAAGAAACTGCCAAGCAGTTTTCCAATGTGCTTGGACCGTATTCCTGCCAGCAATATATGAAGAGTTCTCATTGCCCCACATCCACACTAAACTCATCATTGCCAATCTTTTTATTTTTATTTATTTCTTTATTTAGACAGAGTTTCTCTCTGTTGGCCCTGTTAGAATGCAGTAGTGTCATTACAGTTCACTACAACCTCAGACTCTTGGGCTCAAGCAGTCTTCCTGCCTCAGTCTCCCAAGAAGCTGGAACTACAGGCGTGCATTACTACACCTGGCTAATTTTTCTGTTTTTAGTAGAGACAGGTCTTGCTATTGCTCAGACTGGTCTCAAATTGACCTCAGTCAATCCCTCCTTGGATCTCTCAGAGTGTTAGGATTACAGGTGTGAGCCAGAGAGCTGGCCTATCAGTCTTTTTAATGTTACCCATTTTAATGGGTGTGTAGTAGTGTCTCATTGTGGTTTTATTTTTATTTATTTATTTAATTTAATTTTTTTGAGACAAGAGTCTCACTCTATCACCCTAAGTAGAGTGCCATGATGTCATAGCTCATAGCAATCTTAAACTCTTGGGTTTGAGCAATCCTCTTGCCTGAGCCTCCTGAATAGATATGACTATAGGCACCTATCACAATGCCTAGCTAGTTTTCCATTTTTGGTAGAAAAGGGGTCTCACTCTTGCTCGGGCTGGTCTCAAA
Source organism: Galagoides demidoff (assembly GCA_963574575.1). Taxonomy (NCBI): domain Eukaryota; kingdom Metazoa; phylum Chordata; class Mammalia; order Primates; family Galagidae; genus Galagoides; species Galagoides demidoff. The sequence goes on along the minus strand of CAUYQV010016869.1, from coordinate 12,842 downwards.
CTCCTGAACTCAGGTGATCTACCTGCCTGAGCCTCCCAGAGTGCTATGATTACAGAGTGAGCCACTGTACCAGGCCTGTGGTTTTAATTTTTATTCTTATGATGACTAGTGCTATTGAACATCTTTTCATATGCTTATTTACCCTTCCTAAATTTTTGCTGAAATGTTTATTCAGATCGTTTGCTTATTTAAAAAGTTTGGCTATCGTTATTGAGCTGAATTGAATCTTAACAATATCGAATCATTCAATTCATGACCATAATATAGCTCCCTTTTTTAGGTTTTAATTTCATTTTATAATTTTTAATGGCCAAGACTTACACATTTTTTATTACATTTATCCCCCAAGTATTTCATGTATTTGATGTCATCATAAATAGAATTATATCTTTTATTATATTCTCTATTTGCTGATTGCAGATATATGGAAATACTATTAATTTTTGCATATTGGTTATTTTCCTGTGTTAGAACTCATTACTCCTAATGGAAGTAGTTTTAAAAGAACTCACTCATGTAGTTCTAATAGAATCTAAGGAGTTCTAAGGAATCTGTAAGAAAAGCTACTAGTATTCATTATTAGCACCTTTAACGTTAATGGCATCTGGAATGGTGAATATTTTCCAGAAAGTTTTCAGTTTATTTTGCCAAGCTTCATCAGAGGAATTGCTGTGGCAGGTGTAGTCTTATGAAACGTTTTCTTAAATAATGAGACTTGAAAGTCAAAATGACTCCTTGATCCATTGGCTGCAGAATGTATGTATATTAGAGGCATAGAAAACAGCACTTATTTCCTAGTATAAGTATGTCCCTCAGAGCTCTTGGGTGACCTTATATTGAAACAAATCTCTTTCTTTTTGAGTAGTAGGTCTTAACAGTGAGCTTAAAATATTCGGTAAACCATGCTGTAAACAGATGTGCAGTCATCCAGGCTTTGTTCTTCCATTTATAGAGTACAAGCAGATTTAGCATTAGTCTTGAAGTCCCTAGGATTTTTAGGAATGTAAGTGAGCATTGACTTCAACTTAAAGTCAACAGCTATGTTAGCCCCTAACAAGAGAACCAGGCATTGGCTTCTGTCCTCTCTAGCTCTGAAAGTCCTCGTGGCATCTTCTCCCCATAGAAGGCTGTTTCATGTACACTGGATCTGTTGTTTAGTGTAGCTACCTTCAGTGATCTTAGCTAGATCATCTGGATAACTTGCTGCGGCTTCAGGATCAGCATTTGCTGCTTCACCTTACCGCCTCTTTTTTTTTTCCCCCTTAGTAGACAGGGTCTCACTCTGTTGTGCATGCTTGAGTGCTTCAGCATGATCATAGCTTACTGCTGTCTTGAATTCCTGGACTCAAGTGATCCTCCTGCCTTAGCCTCCTACGTAGCTGGGACTACAAGCATGTACCACCATAACCAGTTAAGTTTTAATTTTTCTATAGAGATGGAGTCTCATATTTTTACCCTGGCTGGTCTTGAATTCCTGATCTCACATGATACCCTCCACCTTAGCTGCTTAAAATGCTGGGATTACAGGCATAAGCCATAGTAGCCAACTACCTTGTATTTTACATTATCGACATGGATTCTTTTCTTAAACCTCATGGACCAACCTCTGCTAGCTTCAAAGTTTTCTTATGCAGCTTCCATCTAAAGCTAAGCTATGTTCTTAGCTTTAGATGGAAGAGAGTTAGGATCAGGCTTTGGTGATGGAATAAACTAGTTTGATCTTCTAGTTTTAGAAGTGGATCAGACCACTAAAACTTTCTCCATATCAGCAAAGAGGCCGTTTCACTTTCTTATCATTTGTTAGTTTACTAGAGTAGCATTTTGAATTTTCTTCAAGAACTTCACCTTTGCATTCACAACATGGGTGTTTGGCACAAGAGGCTTTCCTCTTGGCCTGTCTTGACTTTCAACTTGCCTTCCTCACTAAGCTTATTCATTCCTAGCATTTCATTTAAACTGAGGGATGTTTGATTCTTTCTTTTATTTGAACACTTACAGGCTGTTGTGGGGTGATTAATTGGCCTAGTTCCACAGCATTGTACTGCCATTGTTCTTTGTATGTCTCGTAGAATTTGACTGTGAATCCATCTGGTCCTGAGCATTTTTTTGTTAGAAGTTTTTTCATTACTGATTCAGTCTTTCTGCTCATTATTGATCTACTCTGGAGTTGTGTTTCTTTCCTGGTTCAATCTTGAGAGAGAATATGTTTTCAGGACTGCATCGATTTCCTCTAGGTTTTCTAGTTTGTGATCATATAGTTCATAAAATACTGATCTTTTGTATTTCTGTTTCCATTTCTGATTGTGTTTAACTAGATCTTTTCTTGATTAATGTACCTAGTATTTTATCAATTTTGCTTCCTGTTTACAAAAATCAGCTTTTTGTTCTGTTGATCCTTTGTATTATTTTTTGGTCTTCATTTCATTTAGTTCCTGCTCTGATCTTTGCTATTCCTTTTCTTTTTTTCTTTTTTGAGACCGAGTCTCACTCTGGCAGCCTGACTAGAGTGCTGTGGCATTATATCTTATAGTAACCTCAAGTTTGGGAGCTCAAGTGATCCTCTTACCTCAGTTTTTCTATTTTTAGTAGAGACAGGGTCTTGCTGTTTCTCAGGCTGGTCTTGAACTCATCTGTTCGAGCAATCCACCCACCTCAGCCTCCCAGAGTGCTAGGATTATAGCCGTGAACCATGGCACCTGGCTTTGCTGTTTTTTCTTCTACTAACTTTAAGTCTGGTTATTCTTGTTTTTCTAGTTTCTTGAGATGTAATTTTAGGTTGTTGATTTGTCTATGTCTTTGATGTAGGCATTTATGGCATAAACTTCACTTTTGGCACTGCTTTTATTATTTCCCATACATTTTTTTTTATCTTGTTTTTATTTTCATTTGTTCCAAAAATGTTCAAATTTCTGTCTTTATTTCTTCATTGACCAGTGATTGTTGAAGAGCATGTGTGTGATTTCCATGTATTTTTATAGTTTCTGAAGTTCCCGTTTGTGTTGATTTCTGACTTTATTCCACTGTGATCTGAGAAGATTCTTGACATAATTTCAGTTTGTAAAAATATTGTAAGAATTGTTTTATGGACCAAATGTAATATATCTTGTAATGCATGTGCTGATGAAAAGAATGTATATTCTGTAGTTGTTGGATGGAGTGTTCTGTAAATGTCAGTTAAATCCATTTATCTAGAGTTCAATATAAGTCCAATTATTCTTGTTTGATTTGCTTGTCTTGATCATCTCCCTAATGCTGTGAATTGTGTGTAAATCCCCCATTATTATTGTATTGCTATCTGTCTCTTTCTTTAGGTCTAGTAATATTTGTTTTGTGAATCTGGGTGCTCTGATGTTGAATGCATATGGGCAGTCCCCAAGTTATAGACATCCAACTTATATACAACTCACACTCAGGAATGAAGGCTATTACAGTAAATGTTTGAGTTACAAATATCTGACTGGACAGCCATGGTGTTTCGATATGGGGAAGGAAGATGGATTTGTAAACCCTGGAGTGAGATTCTGCATATCTGATTTTGCTACAGTGCAGAGACCCCCGCCCCCCCAGATGAGGCCAGGTGCATCATGTCTGACCAGGAGGCAAAGACTTGGGGGAAGGAAGAATACATTAAACTCAAAGTCATTGGAAAGGAGAGCAGTGAGATTCACTTCAAAGTTAAAATGACAGCACATCTCAAGAAACTCAAAGAATCATACTGTCAAAGACAGGGAGTTCCAGTGAATTCACTCAGATTTCTTTTTGAAGGTCAGAGAATTGCTGCAAATCATACTCCAAAAGAACTGGGAGTAGAGGAAGAAGATGTGATTGAAGTTAATCAGGAACAAACGGGGGTCATTCAACAGTTTATATATTCTGTTAGTTTTTTTTCCTTTTCCCCCAATCCTTTTTCATTTTTAAAAATTGTTCTTTTGTAATGTGGTGTTCAAAACAGAATTGAAAACTGGCACCTCATCTCTTTGAAACATCTGGTAATTTGAGTTCTTGTGCTCATTCATGATTGTTTTCACTGTGCTGATTTTTGGTGATCAAGCCTCAGTCCCCTATATATTGCCTACTCCTTTGTAAAAATTACATGTGTTTATAGAGAGGCCACCATTTTTAGGACTGCATATTTTCAGGTGGATAAATAAGATCGACCAATGCAAGTGTTCATAATGGCTTTCCAGCTGGCCCTGAAGTTCTAGCATGTGATTGCTTCACTCCTGGTCTGTGACTTTCAGTGGGAGATGGAAGTTTTTCAGAGAACTGAACTGTGGAAAAAATAACCTTTCCTTAATGTGAAGCTACTTTTCAAATCTGAGGGTCCAGAGCAAAAGAAAAGGAATATCAAGTTGGAGACAAATCTCCAACTGATGTACAACTTGCACTTAATTAATGGTGGCTATTATAGGTAATAAGTAAATGTACCTGTTCCAACTTACATACAATTGAACTTAACAAAAACCTTACAGAACCTATCTCATTTGTAAGCCTGTATATATGTAGGATCACTATATCCTCTTGCTCAGTTGATCTCATTATCATTATATAATGACCTTCTCTGGGTTTTTTTTTTTTTTTTACTGTTTTTGATTTAAAGTCTGCTTTACCTGATAAAACGTAGCTATTCTGCTGAGTTTTGGTCTCTATTTGTGTGTAATATTTTTTTCCACCTCTTTTAGTCTGTCTCTTTATGGGTAAGGTGAATTTCTTGTAAGCAGCATATAGTTGGATCACATCTTTTATCTGTTCAAGGTTAATACTTATAATGTAAGGCTTTGTTCTTGTCATATTGTTACTTGATGTCTAGTTGTTTGTTTTGAGACAGAGCCTCAAGCTATGCCCCTGTAGATTGCTGTGGCATCACAGCTCACAGCAACCTCCAGCTCCAGGGCTCAAGCAGGTCTCCTGCCTCAGCCTCCCAAGTAGCTGGGACCACAGGTACCCGCCACAACACCCCGCTATTTTTTTGTTGCGGCTGTCATTGTTGTTTTTGGTGGGCCCGGGCTGAATTCAAACTCACCACCTTAGGTGTATGTGGCTGGCACCTTAGCCACTTGAGCCACAGGTGCCGAGCTGTCTAGTTGGTTTTTATAAATTCTTTGTTTCTTTTCCTCTTTGTAGTTTACTGGACATTTGTCATACTGCCATTTAATTCCTTTCTCTACCTCCTTGATTGATTGTTTTATAAGATCTGTAAGTTCTATATTTTCTATAGAACTTAGAAAATGATGAGTATTATGATGGTGAATATTAACATTTTGTTCCCATGTTTAAGTTTCCTCAGCATTTCCTTTATAGTTGGTCTAGTAGTCACAAATTCTCTCAGCATTTGCTTGTCTGGGAAAGACTTTATTTCTCCTTCATTATGAAGTTTATTTTGGCCAGACATAAAATTCTTGGCTGGCAGTACTTTCAAAATGCTATCTATTCTCCTCTGACCTGTAAGGTTTTTGCTTGGAGGTCTGTGGTTAAGCTGATGGAGTTTTCTTTATAGGTGACTAGATGCTTTTCTCTTGATAATCTTAAAATTCACTGGTCTTTCACTCCAGCTTTAGTCATTCTGATTGTAATATGCCATAGTGGGAGTCCCTTTTGCAGTGTTTGGCCTGGAGATTGTTGGGCTTCCTGTATCTGAATGTCTAACTCTTTGGCTAGTCCTGGGATGTTTCCATCAATTATTTCCTATTTCCAAAAAGTTTTTTAAACTTGAGAATATCAATATTTCATAAATTCAGTCACTTTATATAGTCTCAGATGTCTTGAAGGCTGTGATAATTCTTGTTTAGTCTTTCTTTTTTAATTTTGTCTGAGTGGATTATTTCAGAAGAGTTGTCTTTGAGTTTTGAATTTTTTCTGCTTGATCTAGTCTATTTTCAAAGCTTTGAAGGTACTCTATATTTCCATCAGTGATTTTTCAGCTCCCCAATTTCTGCTTCTGTGTATATATATACGCATATATATATATATATATTTTTTTTTTTTCCTGGTAAATTTCCCATTTGTACCTGAATTAATTTCCTGATTTCTTTGTATTGGTTTCAGATTTCTCTTGAATTTTATTGAACTTCTTTAGAATTGATGTTTGGATTTCTTTATCTGAAATTATAGAGAATTTGTTTTGATTAGGATCCATTGCTGGACAATTGTTGTTGTCCTTTGGTGGTATCATATTTCCTTGCTTTTTCATACATCCTGTGACCTTTTGTTAATGTATGCACATATATGGCTTGGCACCTGTGGCTCAAGCTGCTAAGGCACCAGCCACATACACCTAAGGTGGCGGGTTCAAATCCAGCTCAGGCCCGCCAAACAACAATGACGGCTGCAACCAAAAAATAGCCAGGCGTTGTGGTGGGTGCCTGTGGTCCCAGCTACTTGGGAGGCTGAGGCAGTAGACTCGCTTGAGCCCAGGAGTTGGAGGTTGCTGTGAGCTGTGATGCCACAGCACTCTACCCAGGGGGAAAAGCTTGAGGCTCTGTCTAAAAAAAAAAAGTATGCACATGTGATGTAGCAGTTTCTTTCATTCTTTTTTTTTTTTTTTTTTTTGAGATAGAGTCTCACTTTGTCACCCTCAGTAGAGTGCAATGGCATCACAGCAACCTCAAACTCTTGGGCTTATGTGATTATCTTGCCTCAGCTTCCCAAGTAGCTGGGACTACAGGCACCTGCTGCAACAACCAGCTATGTGTAGTAGTTTCTTATTCCAATTTTTTGAAATTGCTTTTGAAGGGGAGAATTTTTCTTAAAGATGTATGTATCTCCTTGGTTAGTAGGACATTTTGGTTTGTTTTTGGGTGCCTGCTGTAAGATGATCTTTGTATGATTTCTTGGACAATACACAGGGTCAGTGGTATTTGTGATTTATTAGATGGCTTAGGGAATAATTATTAGTTGAATCTGTGGTGAAGTTTTGCTGGGGACTTAAACACCAGCCAAGTCAATTGTTGGCCCCCACTCATGGCAGCAGTGGGCTGAGTATGCCTGAATATGTTCTGATCTCAAAGTATTGGCAGCAGTTTTAGTGTGCCCTGGGAGGCCAATTCTTGAGTCTTCAGGTGTCTTGCTCAGTAGCTAGACGGTGGAGTAGAGGCCTATGTATCATGGGGTGAGTTCTCAGAGTCTTGAGCAACTGGTGTGATGAGGGAAGTGACAGTAGTTCTGGTGGAGCCATCTACTGAAACCCATGAGGTCCACATTGATATTACTGGTAGCTTCAATGGATTGAGCAGGCTAGTCTCCAATCTCACAGCTGCCTGTAACATGGAAGGGAGTATTGTTCTGAGTGTGCTTAGGAGTTCCTGGTCTTTTCTGTCCCTTCCTGACTTGGTGGCAGCTGCAGTCACATCACCTGGAATTCAGTCCAAGGACACGGCACAGCCTAGTGTTAAACTCTCAGAATGGCAGTAGCTGTGGGCTTGCAGTAAATAAGGGCAGGGCCTCTTGACAGGCAGCATGGGCAGAAATCTATGGGGAATGTGGTCTGTTCACATTTCAGCCTCACAGGAGTCCATAGCAAGGTGACAGGGATTGTTCTAGGTATCTGTAGGAGAGGTTCAGCTTCCCTTTCTTTCCTCAGTGTTGTGGAGAAAGCCCTAAACCATCTAAGAAATTATAAATACCACTGACCCTGTGGTTCTCTGCTGTAGCAGAATCAGGTATGCAGAATCTCACTCCAGGGTTAGTGTATCAACCCAAACTTAGCTCCACAGCAGGCACTGCCCAGCTTTAAACTTCCAAAATATGATCCTGGGCCTGTGACCAGAAAGGGTAGGGCCCTTATCAGGCAAGCTGGGGAGGACCAGCAGTTGGCTTGAGACTTGGTCCCACAGCAGCCAGCTGCCTGTAACATGGAAGACACCCTTCCAGTTGCATGCTGGAAAGCCTAGTTTCTCTGTCTTTTCCCAGCTAGGCAGTGGCTGCATCCATGTTAGCTCAAACTTATTCTGAAGATGGGGCACTTTCCCACTATAAGATTACTTCTTTCAAATAGAGAATTATAAATAGTGGGAAACATAGGGATCAGTTTTGGGCTGGTCATATTTAGTATTTTTATGAATGATCTAAAAACAGTTCACAGTATACAAATGAGACTGTGGATAATCCACAGGAAAATCATTAGCTGAATACTGTAAATTAAAGCTTCAGTGGAATCATTTAAAAGAAAATAGTCCATTAAAAAAATAAAAAGAAAAGAAAATAGTCCAAAATGCACTTAACTATATAACAAGTTGTCAAAAAAGGATTTGGTACTCAGCAACAACAAAAAACCTGTTAGAACTAATAATCAAATTTAGTAAAGTTGCAGAATACAAAGTGATACAAAAATTGGTTGTGCTTCTAGTCACAGAAAATAAGCTATTGAAAAAGCAAGTTGAGAAAACAATCCCATTTACAATAAACAGAAAGAATAAAGTACTTAGGAATAAATGTAATAAAAAAGGTGAGAGACATATATTGAAAATTATAAAACATTGATGAATAAAATTAGATAAAGCATAGACAAATGGAAAGATATTAATGGAGTAGAAGAATTAATATTGTTAAAATGTCCCTACTACCAATGTGATCTACAGATTTAGTGCAGTCTCTTTCAAAATCCCAATGCATTCTTTATAGAAATAGAAAAAAAATCTAAAATTCATTTGGAATCACAAAAAGGCCCCAGAAAGACAGAACAATTTTCAAAAAGAAGAACAAAGCTGACAGATTATTACTTCCTTATTTTAAAACTTACTACAAAGCTGCAGTAATCAAAACAGTAGGGTGCCAGCTTAAAGACAGACATATTGGCCATGGAACAGAGAGCCTAAAAATAAATCCATGCCATCTTAGTTAAGTGATCTTTGACAAAGGTGCCACAAACTCAAAATGAAGAAAAGACAATCTCTTGAATAAGTGGTGTTGGGAAAACTGAATATCCATGCAAAAAGAAATGATATTTGAGTCTTATTTCATACCATATATAAAGTCAACTTAAAATAGAGTAAAGACTTAAATGGAATAAAACCTGAAATTGTAAAACTACTAAAATAAAACATGGGGGAAAAGCTTTGTCATGTTGATCTGGGGTCTGGGCAGTGATTTTTTTTTTTTTAAATATGACACCAAAAGTGCAGACAACAAAACCCCAAAATTGGCAAATGTGTATTATATCAAACTAAAAAGCCTCTGCACAGTAAAGACAACAATCAACAGAGTGAAAAGGTACCCTATAGAATAGGCAAAAATATTTGCAAACCATCTATCAGATAAGGAATAATATCCAAAATATATAAAGAATTTATACAATTCAGTGGCAAAAAACAACCCATTTAAAAAATGGGCAAAGGCTAGAATAGACATTTCTCAAAAGAATACATACAGATGGCCAACAGGTACAGGTATGTGACAAGGTACTCAATATCACTAATCACCAGGGAGATGTAAATCAAAACCACAGTTAGAAATTACCTCACACCTGTTAACAATGATTACTGTCAGAAAGATGAAAGTTAATAAACATTGGCAAGATTGTGGACAAAGGGGAAGGAACTCTTGTACACTATTGGTGGGAATGTAGATTGGTATAACTACTATGGAAAACAGGATGGAGGTTCCTCAAAAAATTAAAAATAGGCTCGGTGCTCGTAGCACAGTAGTTATGGCACCAGCCACATACACTGAGGCTGGTGGGTTGGAACCTGGCCTGGGCCAACTGAGCAACAATGACAAATGCAACAACAACAACCAAAAAAATAGCCAGGCATTGTGGTGGGTGCCTGTAGTCCTAGCTGCTTGGGAGGCTGAGGCAAGAGAATTGCTTAAGCCTAAGAGTTAAAGGTTGCTGTGAGGTGTGATGCCATGGCACTCTACCAAGGGTGACATATTGGGACTAAAAAAAAAAAAATTAAAAATAGAGCTATTTTATGATCTAGAAATCTTAGAAATCCTGCTTCTTGGTATATAGTCAAAGGATAGTTACCAGTTGCTAGAGGGAGGGAGAAATGGATAGATATATGTCAAAGGGTACAATATTTCAGTTATGCAAGATGAATAAATTCTGGAGATCTGATATACAGCAATGTGGCTGTAACTAACAATATTATATACTTGAATATACAATTTGCTAAAACAGATATTGAGCACACACACTAGGTACTATTTGAAGTGATGGATATGTTAATTAATTTGTGGTTACTATTTCACAATGTGTATGTATATCAAATCATCATATTGTGCACCTTAAATATATATAGTCTTTATTTGTCCAATATACTTCAATTAAAAAAGTAATTGGGAATAAATAATACACTGGGAAATTCTTTGAGATTCCCAATGTATTGTTTTAGCCAAAAGGCTAAATTTGGGAGACTACCTTGCTAGGTATTAGAAAAAGTAAAGAAGATATTCTATTCTTTTATATAATAATAATAGCTAAAAATTTATTAAGCCTTTACTGGGTGCCAGCCAGTTTTGTAAATACTTTGTTTATTCCATGTATAATCCTTTTGACAACCCTATAAGTTAAATAATATTCTTGTTATATACATAAACTGAAACACAGAAGCTATGTGGTCTAGTCAAAGTAATAGAGCTAATAAGTGATAAATTCAGAATTCAGACACAGGCAGTCTTACCTTAGAGCCCCTTCTTTTTAGCACAATTTTGCTGGGTCTGTACATAAACACTGTCTTTCTTGACTTGCAACACTTTGTGCAGTATTGATTACATGTTGCAAGTTTAGGAAAGATCAAGAGAGGGTGGAGCCTGTAGCTGAATGGGTAGGGCGCTAGCCACATACACCCAGGCTGGCAGGTTCGAACCCAGCCAGGCCAGCTAAACAATAATGACGACTTCAACAAAAAAATAGCTAGGCGTTGTGACGGGTGCTTGTAGTCCCAGTTACTTGGGAGGCCGAGGCAAGAGAATCACTTAAACCCAAGAGTTTGAAGTTGCTATGAGCTGTGATGCCACAGGGTGACATAGTGAGACTCTGTCTGAAAAAAAAAAAAAGAAAAAGAAAGAAAGCTCAAGAGAACTAAACTTATCAAGGAATAAAAGGGTAGCTACAAAGACCTGGAAAAGCTCTCAAAAGATCATATGACTAAAGAATATTGATATAAACTTTCTGTGCCATATTCTGCAAGATAGTTTTATTTTTCTACATATTATATTTATAAATGACCTATTTTTGCAGCATATACTGCTGCCCTGATGCCACATATGATATCTCTTATCTTAATTGAAGGAAAAGAGGAAACTATTTTACACTTTTCTTAACTGGTATCCCTCCCCAAGAGGAAAAAAATACTCCTCGCAAATGTTGTTATGGTGCTTAAAATGCCTCCAATTTGAGATTTATATGAATTAATAGCATAGTGTCCATATTTTCCAAATTGAAAACCAGGACATAATGTCTGGAAAAGATTATTTGTTTTTGAAACAGAGTCTCACTTTATATCCCTCAGGAGAGTGCTATGGCCTCATAGCTCCCAGCAACCTCAAACTATTGGGCTCAAGCGATGCTCTTGCCTCAGCCTCCCAAGTAGCTGGGACTATAGGAGCCAGCCACAATGCCTGGCTATTTTTTTTTTAGAGACAGGGTCTTATTCTGGCTCAAGCTGGTCTTGAACCAGTGAGCTCAGGCAATCTACCCACCTCGGCCTCCAGAGTACTAGGATTACAGGTGTGAACCACTGCACCTGGCTGAAAAAGATTTTTTTAAAAATAAATTGTGGTAGATGTGTTTGTGGTAAAAATCACATAACTGCAAAGGAGTGGGGCAAGACAATCCTTCCAAGGGCCTAGGATGAGAATTAGAAATATTTCCTAACACTAGTGATTATAAAAGGATTTGATTATTAATTCATTGTATTTATTTATTTATTTATTTTTGAGACAGAGTCTCAAGCTGTCACCCTGGGTAGAATGCCGTGGCATCATAGCTCACAGCAACCTCCAACTCAGGCTCAAGAGATTCTCTTGCCTTAGTTTTTCTATTTTTAGTAGAGATGGGGGTCTCACTTTTGCTCAGGCTGGTCTCGAACTTGTGAGCTGTAGCAATCCACCTGCCTCAGACCTCCCAGAGTGCTAAGATTACAGGGGTGAGCAACATGCCTGGCCTCATTAATTCATTTTAATAAATCGGCCTAACATAAATTTTCAATTCCTTGAAATTTAAAGTTTGTAAATCTCAAGCTTGCGTGTTATTGGGAGGATATATTTTAAAAGATTAGAACCGTTGAACAAATTATACTTACTCTTCAACTTCATCTGTATCTCTCTAACCCATCACTTCTTCCTTTCTAGCAGCACCATTCACTCTATACTTTCCTTCCTCTCTGGCTAAGATTCTGTGGTCTATTGTTTTGTTTTAGTTTCTTACCATGTCCATCTTCTCTTTTACATGCCTATTTCAAACACAACTAGAGAAAATCACATAACTTGACTTGTGGAAATTTATATTCAGCCAACTCAACTAAGTTTTCAACAGCAAATTACATTCCTCCTGGCAACATACCATTCTCAACAACTTTCAAATCTCTGCTCTTCTCAGATTTCCCCTGTTCCCACTCATTTAAACTTTTTTTTTTTTTTTGAGACGGAGCCTCAAGCTATCCCCCTGGGTAGAGTGCCATGGCATCACAGCTCATAGCAACCTCCAACTCCTGGGATCAAGCGAGTCTCCTGCCTCTGCCTCCCATGTAGCTGGGACCACAGGCACCCGCCACAATGCCCGGCCATTTTTTTGGTTGCAGCCATCATTGTTGTTTGGCGGGCCCGGGCTGGGGATTCGAACCCGCCACCTTAGGTGTACATGGCTGGCGCCTTAGCCGATTGAGCCACAGGCGCCAAGCCCC